>JAHTLZ010000204.1:4460713-4477147 GCA_023846285.1 Phrynocephalus versicolor | reverse complement strand
TGGGTGGAAAAGTACTTTCTCTTATTTGTTTGACATCTAGCACCCAAAAGTTTCATGGAGTGCCCCCTATTTGATAACAATCTTGTCAGATCTACAGTGTTTTCCCCGCCATTTCGTGGTTCACATACTCCAGTCCTGGTATATCGCAGGATCACAGTACAGTATATGAAAGGCAAGGCCCCCTGGGGTAAGCTGGATGGGCCTGTTTCAGGCCTGGTGCTGCCTCGAATGGACCTCTGATGGCTTCCCTGGCCTGTTGGAGGCACCAAAAGTGCTTTCCGACGAATCGGTAGTGACTTGTGGATCGATGAAAACCACTTCTGAGGCCTCTGGTGGCCTTCCTGGGCCTGTAGGAGGCCCTGGGAGTGCATTCTGGCAAACCGGAAGTGACTTCTGGATCACCAGAAAGCACTTCTGGGGCCTCCGACAGAAGGCCATCGGAAGCCCATTCGGGGTAGTGTCAGGCCTCAGGTAAGTGTAGGGGGCCCCAGACAGCCCCCCCAGTCCTGACCCAACCCAGCAGCTGCATATTGCAAATTTTCAATTATTGCGGGTCAGGTGGGGTCCCTAATCCCCCACGATAGGCAGGGGGTTATTGTAGTTTGATTTGGATTCCTGCATTGGGCAGGGAAGTGGATTCAATGGCTTTATAGGCCCCCTCCAACACCATTATTGTACAATTCTATGATTCTTTTGTGTTAAGAACACTCTTCTAAAATTCTTCCTATCTTCTTTGCATTTCTGAATAAACATGTATCATCATAAGCTACTGCTGAATCACATCTTCCCTCTTGCATTTTTCATGAGGTAAAAAAGGTATGTCCTTTAAAAGTGTGCAAAGTAAAAATGGAATAAAATGAGATTTGCAGAACTTCTGTCACACCCCTGACGTCCTTACATTAAGAATTTATAAGGGGCAACTTATAAGAGAAACCCTGAATCTTTTTCTAGCTAGCTGATAGAGATGGCTGAGCGATACAGTCATCACACTCCTTGAACCAAAGAATCTCACAAAAATTAATAATAAATAAAGAATCAAAGAGCATTGTGAAATGTCAGAGTACATACACTATGATTAACACTGGCTAAAATCCTGTTGCACTAAAGTAGGCCCACTGCATCAGTGGAGATTTGGTCGATCATCTTCTCGATGAGTTTGATGGATTCAGGTGGGTCTACGCCAGTTGCAACTTGTTGTACTAAAGTAGGCTGAAACTAGAGTAACTCCATTTGAACCAATGGAATTCGAAGGACTTGACTTACCAACCCCCAAGTGATTCAGTGGGCCTACTCAAATGCAATTTACTATGATATTTGTTTGTTTGTTTATGTTTGTTTGTTTGTTTGTTTTGTTTGTTTATGCATTTCTAAACTGCACCAACTTTCGCACAGGAACTCTGGGCGGTTAAATCCTGATAGGCAACAGGATTTCAACCACTCTGATTTAAGTATTGAATTTATTCATTTCAAAATACTGTGCACAGGATCAACACATGGAACAGCACCTGGAACAGCAACCACATGGTGATTTCTCCTCTCCGGCAAGTTTTCTTTCCCAATCAGACATGTGCCAGATTTAGCAACCAATGCAAGATCAGTCAAATAAAGCAGATTATGCTGGGGATGGTTAGACACTAGTGTGACTGATTATACAAGAGAGCAGGAGTCTGGCCTTTGTACTCAATTTCTCAGTCCAAAAGCTCTCAGCGTGGACGACAGTTGATGAAACTACTGACATCTTTTAAAACAGAGTGGAGATTGCAATAAACAGATGACAACACAACCATAACATTTCTTTAGGGATTTGCCTTCTATGCTTCATCAGCCTAGCTCTGAATAGCCTCAGACAATCACTATGGGTCAAAACGTCATACTAATAACACTCTCTTATTGGGTAATAGGCTGACGAATAAGAACTGAGCACAGATCATTCTAAAAGATGGCCACGAAAAAAGCGCAGGAGTATGCATTCCAAAGAAAATGAGATAATGTTATACTACTGAGCATGTCCAGAAAACACAAGCTGTAAGATCATTGGATGGGTCTCTGCTGACATGTATGTGATTTATGAGAGCTAATAAAATAGCCGAGCTCAGGAGGAGGGGAGAGAGAAGTTGCTGACTTGCCTCTCTGCCTGTTCTCATCTGATGCAAGGCACCAAAAAGATCCCTGTATGTTTGAGGACTCTCTACATTCCTTCACTACTAATTCTCTCAGCTGGTCTGGGTGATTAGCCATATCTAAGGATATCCCACGAAGGAATTCCCACACATTTCATATCAAATCCTTAGGTCATGATATACACAGATTATATTTACACGTTAAACAAGAGGGGACTAGGGAGATCCTACTGGCACACCTACTGGCCTCCTAAACAGCTCCCCTAAAGTTCTTGTTAGTAACTTCAGTCTTATGGTGACCCTAATAGGATTTTTACAGCTATATGAAATGTTTAAGGACCTGTTTACCACTGCTCACCCTCCAGTGACTTTCCATGATTTACTGGAATTAGAAGCCCAGATGGTGGAGCTTTTTCTTCTTCATTTGATATCACCACTAGGACAATCACAGGACTTTTAAGACCCAAAGCAGGCTGGAAACAAGATTTTAATAAATCAGTTTCGTCCCAGAGTGACTGGGATTACATAGGAATCAACCACCTGAACATGCAGCCTCAAAATAAGGTACGTTTATGACGAGTTGATATCTCAGTCAAATTCTGGGTGAGATGAGACATAAATGTGGAGACATGCAGAATTTACCTCCCTTCTGAATGTGTTCAAGAACAAGAGGCACCGCAACGGATTCTATCCATAAATCATCTTTTGGGTTGAGATTTACGTATCGGATCTGATCCCAACTTTATCACCATCACCAATAACAACAACAACAGCAACAACAACTACTACTGCTGCTGCTCCTACAATGACGACGATGACTGTGGGGGAGAGAAACAACCAAACCAAACCCTTCTTCACCCTGGATTTTGCTTACTTTAAAAACATAATCTCAAACTAGGCTTTCCTTGCATACATCCATGAGCATGTAGACACACAGTGCAAATAAAAGTATACACAAGAGGGTTCCAGTATGTTATTACCTTGATTTTGTTTTCCTACTGGTTCCTATGCACTAGAATAATAAATTTCCCTGTTGTAAAAGGCCTTCCATTCCCATTTAACAGTTATTTGTGCAGTCAGAAACCAAGGGCATGGTTTCACCATAAATTCACAAAATAATATATTACTGGGACCTAAAACTCTCCAACACACAAAAACGATGTGTTTCCTAAAATTATGAATGCAATTTAAAACATCAAGAACGAAACTAGACTCTCTTTGAGCAGACAGTAAAGCTATTATTGAACACTGACCATTAGTTTTGAGGGAAGAAATCATCTATCCTAGATGATTTTTCTATATCCAAGAAAAGGAAATATAGGGGGGAAAGGTGTTATACTAAGCCATTTTACTTCAGTGACTTTCAACAAATGATTAGACGTGAAAGTTATGAGCAACATTATGGCACTGTTCAACATTTCAAGAGGTCACCCAATGCTTTTGCAGACTACATCAGGAAAACACATTATATCAGACAGCAACTTTTATACAATCATCAATCTTTTCCACATTACTCACCCCACTGGAGAGGAGCCAACTGCAGGTGCTCTAGGACTAGTTGATTGAGAACTCCTTCTACACTTGCTTCCCCTTCACGCTTCAATGAGGGGTAAAGGATAGTTAAGGAACAGCTTATAACAGCAGAACACATGCACACACAAGAGTGTGAGTGTGTACACACACACACACACACACACACACACACACACACACACGACTTCAAGACTAAAATGAATACTTATTAGAATCATAGAGTTGGAAGATACCTCAAGGGCCATCTAGTCCACTCCCCATCACAGGACTCCCAGCAGATGGCCATCCAGCCTCTCCTTAAAAACCTCCAAAGGAGGAGACTCCACCACCCTCGTTTGTGGCAGCATATTCCATTGCCGAACAGCTCTAACTGTCATGAAATTCTTCCTAATATTTAAACTGAATCTCTTTTCCTGTAGCTTGAGACCACTGCCCCGTATCCTAGTCTCTGAAGCCATGGAAAACAATCCAGCCCCTTCTTCAATGTGACATCCTTTCAAATATTAATTTCATTAATATTAATTTCAAATATTAATAGGGAATTAAATGCCATTATGAGAAAACATTATTAGCTCATTAGTCTCAAGAGAAAACAAATTGGGAATATAGCAGACATCACTTTTCATCATGATATACAGGGCCAAACTTATCAAGAATGAAATTGTACTAGGTAGAACTCAAGTCCCTTTCAACTCTATGGTCATGTGGCCAAAATCTTATTGCAAAGTTCTATGCAATGAAAAAAGTAGCTTTTGGCCTTTTGTTGGTCAACTGTCCATGAGCCCTAGGGCACAACCAAGTGCACAGCAATTGCACTAGCGGATGTGTCTAAGGATGCAACAGATGGACAGACAAGATCACACTTACCCGCTCCTAGGATTTTCACTTTATGCTCTCTCTGTGATATCAACAAGGATATTGGCCTACTATGGGTTTACAATTCTGTCTTGTAAAACACAGAAGTTTATTGAAGTGCTCTAAGCACCAAGTCAGATCATTAATTTCTCTCGATAAGAACTGTCCATTTTAAGTTGCAGCCGATTCCCAAGGTCTCAGAAAGAGCTCTGTGTCTGGCTCGTTGCCTGAGAGTGTTTTTTAAAGAGATGCGGAGAACTGTACCTGGAACCTTTTCGTTCAGAACACATTCTGGGTCTTTAAGCATCGCCACCATTTAAGGTTTTCATTCTAGACAGTCAATTTCTCACATAACTATTTCCTAAGTATGCAGCCAACACTGCTGCTACCATGTTACGTGCCATCATTTTTAATTTATGGTGGCCCTAAAAATTAATTATCTGCAAAAGATTACATCATGAACCACTCTGCTCAAGTCTTTCAAACTTGAATCCGTGGTTTTCAATAGGTCAATCCACCTCATATAGGCGTTCCTCCTTTCCTACTACCTTCTCCTTTTCCTACCATTGTTATTGTTTTAATTTGGGGAGCATCAGGGTGAGAAACGCAGATCTCTTAGAAAAAAAATAGTTGGCATCATAAGCTAAACAATCCATTCTTCTTTCAATTTTTCTATAAAACCTACAGATATGGCAAAAACATTTATTTCCGTATACAGTATATAAATAATACAGGATATCCTATCTCAAATTATCTAACGTTTATTTCATTGACACCAGCAGCGTTAAGGGTGTTGAAGTTGATGGCATGTTTTTAGGATGCAATCCATTGTGAAAATAAGACATTTGTTTTTGACATGCTGTACTAACACAATATTGAAAAGGCCCCATAAATAATATCCCTCCCACCCTCATCTCTGGACTCAATCTCAAAGCCCTTAATTGCTTTCACTTTGCTCTGCAATTTGATCTCTGGCATTATGCGATGAAGATGTTTCTTTCTGTCCTACTTGTTGTTTCCCATGTGAATAGATTCCGGTGAATGGATGCATCCCAGTGCCACTTCAGCATAAATAAATCAGTACACTTTCATAAACAGAAATTATGCTAATGGAAAATGGTTTAAAATGATTAATGAATAACACCTGTCATCAATCATTGCTCTCATTTGCATTCTGAACTGTCAGGATAATGATAATCATGGTAGTCTCACCCCTTTAAACATTTTGGGGTGCTTCCTCATTCTTCTTTATCAGATGACACTCATCCAAAAGGATGGCCTTTTTCATATTTTCTGAATACCACCCTTCCTGTATGCTGTTTTGTTGGTTTATAGTACAGTGGTACCTTGTATAAAGGAATTAATTCGTTCCAAATGAAATTATGTCAAGCAAATTTTCCTTTATACAAATTTCCCATAGGAATGCATTGAAAACAGAGTGATCCCATTTTTATGTCGTACAGATTTGCCCCATAGGCAATTATTTTAAGCAAATTTCCCCTATCTCCAGAATTTTTATGTTGTACAAATTTTATGTTATACAAACTATTTGTTATACAAGGGTCCACTGTAATTTTAAAGTTTCTAGAAGGTCTGCAAGTATTAATTGTAATGATTTTCATCATGAACTGATGCAGTACTAAATACTTGCCTTGACTGGAGAGAGAAAAAATGTATTGACCAACTGAGAATTTCCTGGCACTGAGAATGAGCTCAACATTTGTAGAAATGGTTGTCCTGTTTTTAGGTGGCTCTATTTTTATTTCCAAACGGACAGCCAAGCACCAGACTATGTAATTTCAGAATCGAGATGTTAAATGTCATCAGGTGCACAATATTCCCAGTCATTTATCTCAGCCAGAACAGAGGCAGCCAGATAATGGCAGAGAGAACATTTTTTCAAAATTATTTCACTGAGTTTTCCTCTTTTAACATCTGAGTACAAGCGCTACCATTTCCAAACGCCCAAGAGGCATCTTGCTTGCCAAAACAGCTCTTCAAGCTGCCAAAGAGCTCCAAAAATAGCTCTTACTTTGAATACCCTACTAAATATTTAGAAAATATTAATAACACGCACAGGGCGAAAAAATATTAGCCGGTCTAAAAATTGTGTACCATCTGCTTAACATTGAATACCAGCAACAAGATATTACAGTCTAGACAACAGCAGATGCCCTTAGCACATGCTCAATTAAATATGTAAAAGCTTCCCAATACTAGCTTATCAACATTCACAGTATTATCATATTTAAAGATCAAGATCAAGACTGCGCTTAGTAAAAACTTAAGAAATCAGTTCAATGCATGACAAGCTGGGCAGAAATTTGTGGTTAATCCATTCCTCAACTCAGGCCTCCCTTTTGGTGCAGAAGGTTACAACATCTACCACCAATATAAGAAGAGGGCAGCTATGGGAGATGGGAGTTAGTCCTCTTGCATATCTAGGAGAAGTCCAAGTGAGGAAAGTTGTGTAAAATGAAATACTTCCCTTTCTTACTGACAAGCATATATGCGTTTCAGACAATGGACAAAACAGACTCTTGGGCTTTTGACTAAAACGAGAAGCATTGCAATCTCAGAACCATTCGCTTAAGAAGGCAGACAATTTGATTACAGTAACCCCCGCCTATCCCGGGGTTTAGGACCCCCCCCCCCCGCCGACCCACAATGACTGAAAATCCACAATATGCGGATGCAGGTCGGGTGGGGGGGTGGCGCGCGACTGCTGCTTCCCAGGCTGCTGGAAGACTTTTTAAAAAGCCTTCCAGGAGCCGTGCAAGGGCGGTGGATGATCTGTGATCCATTGCTCCTGCTGCAGGGCCATTCCTCCCCCAGCCACTGACAATCAGCTGCTTGGCGCTGGCTTGGCGCCAGTACTCCCCAACAATCTCCATTGAAATGCATTGAAAACGGTGACCCAAAACCGAGCCTTCTCTGTGGCTGGTCCTGTGTTATGGAACCATCTCCCGAGTGAAGTTGCACCTTGCACAGTCCCTGCCAGCCTTCAAAAAGGCCTTAAAGACCTGGCTTTTTTCTGAGGCATTTGGTGACTGTTAATTTTTTTTGTCCACCCCACCATCTCGCCACTGATTTCTTTTCTTTTTCTTTTTGTTTTATTATGATGTTTTATTTAATCTGCTATTTTGTCAGTTTTTTATTCTGTTGTAAACCGCCCGGAGTTCCTCTGGAAGATGGGCAGTATATAAATATTAAAATAAAAAATTAAATAAATAAAATAAAAAATAAAAGTGCTGTCCCCTCAGAATAACACAACATACAGCCATTAAAAGTCTAAACTGCTGGCAACAAAAGTGAGTATACCCCTAAGTGACAATGTTGATATTGGGCACAAAGTGTCAATATTTTTGTGTGGCCACCATTATTTTCCAGCACTGCCTTAACCCTCTTTGGCATAGAGTTCACCAGAGCTTCACAGGTTGCCACTGGAGTCCTCTTCCACTCCTCCATGACAACATCAGTTTATATAACATAAAATCTGTACAACATAAACAATTCTGGAAATAGGGGAAATTTGCATAACAGAATCGTCTCTATGGGGCGAATCTGTACAACATAAAATGGTCTCGCTTAGGGATTACTTTGTTTTCAATGCATTCCTAGGGAAAATTTACATAAAGGAAAATTTTCTTAACATAATTTCATTTGGAACGAATTAATTCTGTCATACAAGGTACCACTGTACATGTTGGCAATGAACTGTAGTTCCCCAGTGCTGGCAGCAGTCATGCAGCCCGAGACCATGACACTCTCAAATAAGTTAATCTTGGTCTCATCAGCTCACAGGACATGGTTCCAGAAATTCATGTCCTTAGTTTGCTTGTCTGCAGCAAACCGTACGCAGGGTTTCTTGTGCATTATAATTAGAAAAGGATTCCTTATGGGATGACAGCCCTGCAGCTCAATTTGATGCATTGTGCGTCATATGGTCTGAGCACTGACAGGGCTTCCCACCCCTTCAACCTCTGCAGCAATGCTGGCAGAACTCATACATCCATTCCCAAAGCCAACCTCAGGATATAATGCTGAGCACGGGCACTCAACTTCTCTGGTCGACCATGGTGAGGCCAGTTCTGAGTGCAACCTGTCCTGTTAAACAGGTGTATGGTCTTGGCCACCGTGCTGCAGCTCAGTTTCAGGGTCTTGGCAATCTGCTTATAACCTAGGCCAGTGGTTCTCAACCTGTGGGTCCCCAGATGTTCCTGAACTGCAACCCCCAGAAATCCCTTCCAGCACAGTGAGTGGCGGAGGCTTCTGGGAGTTGCAGTCCAGGAACATCTGGGGACCCACAGGTTGAGAACCACTGGCCTAGGCCATTTTTATGTAGAGAAACAATTGGTTTTTTCACATCCTCAGTTCATTATCATGAGGTGCTATGTGGAACTTCCAGTGGCCAGAATGAGAGAGTGAGAGCGATAACACCTGCTCCCCCTTCACACCTGAGACCTTGTGACACTAACGGGTCTCATGAGATCAGGAAGAGAAAACGGCTACTTGGGCCCAATTTGGACATTGTCACTTAGGGGTGTACTCACTTTTGTTGCCAGTGGTTTAGATATTAATGGCTGTGTGTTGTGTTATTTTGAGGGGACAGCACATTTACACTGTTATACAAGCTGCGTATTCTCTGCTTTACACTGTAGCCAAGTGTCATTTCTTCAGTGCTATCACATGAAAAGAAATACTAAAACTATTTTTAGTATTTAGAAATACTAAAATATTTACAAAATGTGAGATGGTGTACTCACACAGATGTTGAGAGTTTTTCGGGCTGTTCCTTGAGCTCCTTGCCCTCTGAAGATGCCAGCCGCAGAGTCTGGCGAAACATCATGAAGAAGAACTTCCAGAACATGGCCAAACAGCCCGAAAAACTCACAACTATCAGATTCCGGCCGTGAAAGCCTTTGAGAATACGTTGTACTCACATACTTATACTGTATCAACGTTTAACAATGTCAGAGTGGACAGAAGATAATCTGCCATGTATTTGGGTCTGGTGTTTCTCAGTTCCATCTCTGTACCTCCTCTTCGCCAACATTGTTTTTGGCCTTTCTGCTGGTTGATGTCAACAGTTTTGCTGGCAGATTTGAGAGCTGGGTCAGCACAAGAGAGTTTTCGTGACACAAAGGCAACAATGTACAAGAAACTATTTTCATGCCAAACCCTTCCAGTCATGGTAACTTCTGAGAGTGGACTGCACAGTAAAAGGATATAATTTTCCATATAATGTCTAACTTGCTGTTGATCTCCATACCTTTTGCCTGCTGTCTCTCTTCTTCCAGTTGCTTTGGGCTTGTAAACTGAGCTCTTTCCCCAGGAGAGTCTGGGCAACTTTCAAAGTTGAACTTGTCAACTTGGATAGCCATGCTGAAGTTTAAAAAAAGATACCAGTACTTTTAATTAAAGAAGCATTGTGAAATAAAATTTTGTAACATCAAACATAAACAATACCAGTGTAAAGTGTTTGAATCAATTAAAAAAACCCAAAATGAACAAAAAATATGTAACCCACTTGCTAATATTAGTTAAGCAAACATTTAGAAATTTAGAGACAAAATAAAATTGTTTCAGACAGGTTGATAGACAACATGATCTAAGGAGAACCCCAAACAATATTCTATTTGATGAAGTGTTGCAGCCTTTTAAACCAGTGAATTTATCGAATAGAATATTGTTTGGGGTTCTCCTTAGATCATGTTGTCTGTCAACCTGTGTGATAGTGAATTAAACTGCCTAGATGCCCTAAGCACATCAGATCTTGCCTGATTTCGGAAGCTAAGCAGGGTCGGCCCTGGTTAGTACTTGGATGGGAAACCACCAGGGAATATCAGGTGCTGTAGGCGCCTGGAGTAGGAACTGGCAAACCACTCCAGTATTCCTTCCAAGAAAACTCCATGGACATGGGGTCACGAAGAGTTGGTCATGACTGCAAGGACGCAACACACAACACACAAACCAGTTAATTATTTTTTATTTTTCTCTGGTTCTTTTAAAAACACCATAGAGCTTTGACTGTTGCCCAGCTAAATATTCTACCTTCAGCAGCCCAGGAGAGGAAGTTTAAAACAGCCCATACTAAAATGAAAACGTCCTCACAATTCTGGGGGGTTAAGAAAAAACCCGTCCTTGTTCTTCTGCATTGCCGTTATTATCTTGACACACAGAAAACCCTTATTAAACCTTGTTTAAAGAAATTTTGTTGATGATCAAAGGCATATTACAATCTTATTGCTTCCAGGGCAGAATATCTATGCTGTTTAATGTGAAGAGATTTTGTGCTGCTGCAATAAAAATTTGTGAAGGAAGGGTTTCAGTAAACTTCTAATTAAGATTTAGTTAACAGCAGGTTTCTAATGCTGCTGGAAGATTCTGAGTAATTTTATTTTTATTTGTTTATGGTGATAGCAATCCAACATTGGCACATTCCTAAAATAGCACATCTTATGTATTTAGGGTTCATTTGTGTTTTGGATGTTGGCTATTGACCATAACAATGCATTTCTATTGATCTATATTGGATCCCAGATGTTCACGTGCAACCCTCCCCGTCTGGCCAGTGACATTACATCTATGTTTAGGTGCCTTGATTAAGAAGAAATGAGGTAATTTTGCATACGCCATAAATTCCCTGTAAAGCCCTACTGCACTGTTTCGGCACATACACGAAAGATTCAGCCACATTGAAAACGGTCTCTGTTGAGCCCTTCAGGGATCCTTCTGGCGCTGTGGTTAATCTCCAAATTCAGTGGGGCTACTGATGCTGAAAAGCCTTAAAACGACACAATGAACTCTCAAGTGGAAAATTTATAAAAACAAAAATTGGGTGGGATGGGGGCTCCAGGGGTCCTGACTTCCATAAGACATGGGATACTTGAGTCTTACTCAAGGGGCTTTTGGAGACAATCCAACTTTTTACAGAATGAGTGAGTATGATTGTTGTGACATGGGGTTTAGTGATTTCAGCAAGTGATTTTAGCTCTTTGACATAGCAGGCTGGAGACAGCTTCTAGTGTAACAGCTCTTTATTCAGGGAGAGAACAAGACTGGGGACTGGGGAGAGGGAGCTACATTTATAGGAGCGGGGACTGGCTAGGAAAAGATACATTTTGGAGGGAACAATTACAACCAATCACACAGCTGCCTTTTGGCAGACACCAATAGGATTGAGGATCCAAATGCAGCAACTTGAATAAACCAATAGGCCTGTTCCCTTTGGAACAGGAAGGCAGTTACTTTAACATAAGCAAGTACAGATAATAGGAATACAGATCAATACACAACAATGATAGTGTTGGGAGCACCAGAGGGAGGCATGTGGTCCATAGAACACGTTGCAGACCCCTGCATTACATCCTGACAGTGGGAAGGATGCACACACCCTAAATATTAATAAATGTGCACTCTTGCTATTTGTCCTTGAAAACCTTAATGGAATTAAACCAATGAAAAAAAGAATTACACATTTCCATCCCATTAAAATTTAATGCTAAAATGGAGATACATTTCTCCGAAGCATAACACACATTATGAGAAATGAATTTATATTAAACTCAATGAAAAGGAGATAAATTGTCACATTACAGAATACTTTTTAAATACACAAAACCTACTGTAAATGTCTAACATAAGAGACTGAAACCAGAGATTTCTAAGTTCTTCAACTGAGACTGCTTCGTACGTTGTGTTAATACAGCCCATAAATTGAGGATCCAGATCTAATGTAAGAAATTCCACTTAAATTGCTTCTCATATTGATTTTAATAAAGCAGGGCTTTGTCTGAGTTAACTCCTCTGTTAATTTTGGTCTTTCCTACTTCTCCAATCCTAAATTCGGTTTGTCCTGAATAAAAATCTGAAAATGCGTATACATGTTTATATGCACACAGTCAGTAGGAAGGTACCTCAAGGGTCATCTTCAGCTCCTTTGCAGTGCAGAGTTGCACAGCTGAAGCATCTCTGCCTGGTGGCTATTCAACCTCTGTTCAACGACTACCCTCATAGGGAAGAGAGTCTACGACCTTCCAAGATAGTCTCTTCAAGTATCAAACACATCTTAGAATCAGGAAGGTCTTCCTAATTTTAACAGAAGCGTACTTGCCGTATTTTTCTGTTTATGAGATGCCCCAATGTATAAGACGACACCCACTTTTCCAACCCAAAATTACAGTTTAGCAATCACACAGTTCTCTCCTTGGCTTGCTTCCGTGTATTTATTTATTTATTTATTTTAGGGTATTTTTACCCCACCTTTCTCCTTGAAAAGAACCCAAGGTGGTTTCATGTGGCCCTGATGAAGCTGCTGTTTTTGTAACAACAGTAATAACTCTAGTATGGAAAAAATGTAATTCACGGTTGTAATCTTCAGTTTAACAACAACAACAACAACAACAACAACAACAACAACAACAACCTTTATTGTCAGTGTACAACCTGTGTATAGTGAAACTGACTGAGCCTCCCTCCCCACCCCAACACCATCCCACTAAAAAGCCACTCAATCTCATTTCACTCTGTGTGCTTGCTGCACAACTCGCCAGCCTGGCGGGTCTAACACACATTGTTACTTCTCATTCAACAGTCTAACAGCCCATGGATAAAAACTATATTTTAGCCTGTTGGTACAGCTGGCTATACTTCTGTATCTCCTTCCTGAGGGTAGGAGAGTAAAGAAGTGCTGACCGGGGTGTGACTCATCCCTGATGATTTTCCTCGCTCTCCTAAAACAGTGGTCCCTGGCAATCTTATCCAGTGGATTCAGAAGACAGACTATGATGTTTTGTGCTGTGTTCACTACCCTCTGTAAAGTCTTACTTTCCGCGGCTGTCAAACCAGCATACCAGACTGTAATGCAGTATGTACTACTGTATTTGTACTTCTACATGGCATTTTTGATGCTTGCAATATGAAAATTTACTACTGATGAATAATTATGTTGAGGAATGAGTTTTCACTAATACAAATGGTTTAACAGCTAATATTTTTATAGCTCAACCCAAAACTCGCTAAGCTTCCACAACCACATAAACATAATTAGGAACTGAAGTTTTGATTGCTACATTAGAGATAATTACTTGACTGTTACCCAGCTAGTTGCTACATAACCCCCTTCTTCCCACACAGAGCTAACTTCATCATAATATTTATGAACCACCCAACATGTGTAATCTGAAATCCATGAATAAGAACATAGCAGTATAAGAAAAGCCATGCTGGATCAGGCCAAAGGCCAATCTAGTCCAGCTTCCTGTATCTCACAGTGGCCCCATCAGATGCATCTGAGAATGCATGAGACTAGATATCTGTCTCCTGATACCACTCCCCTGCATCTGGTCCTTGAAGTACCCTGGTTTAAAGCATGGAGATTACACATCTCCATCATGGTTTGTAACCTGTAATGGACTTTTCCTCCAGGAATCTGTCCAATCCCCTTTTGAAGGCATCCAGGCCAGATGCCATCACCACGTCCTGTGGCAGGGAGTTCCATAGACTAGCAACATGCTGGGTGAAAAAGTATTTTATTTTGTCTGTTCTTACTCTCCCAGCCCTCAGTTTGAGTGGATGTCCCCTAGTTCTGTAGTTAACTTGCATGTTTTGTTCTCTTTTGTGAGTAATGGCAAGGAAGCCCAGCAGGGATAAGGATATAAATTTCAGTTTTCCCTTACCTAGCCAGGATCACTCACGTTTCAAGCATGGAGGCCTGTTGGCTTGAATTATGAGAAAGATACACTGGAAAGAATAGTCCATGGGTACACATGTTGAACCCATGGCTGTGCTTGGCGTAGGATTAAAGCCTGGCTAGGAATTTATGATTGCTAGACAGTTATCTATTCTCTCCTTTAGAGATCAGGCTTGGAGCACTTGAATGACATCACAAAAGTATGAAAGCAGAACAACAATTAATTTGCAGTCCACATAACCACTGTTGGTATAATAACTATAGCAAGCCCTCCTACAATACTTCTTGTAATAACACCAGGAATCTTTTCCTCTCGTTGGAGAGGAAACACTGGATATATAGAATCTGAGGCAGTAGCTACTTCAAAACTAAAAATTACTCTATTATTCCATGCACGACAGATTTTTACATGCATACGCAGTAACAAATAAGCATAATAACAATATTCAACTAGGAACTGAGATTTTGTGCTACAGATGAGGACATTAACAGTTAATTAACAGAATCCCTTCTCAGTACTAATGTTTGTTTTGTTACTGTTTTATTAAAATTAGCATGCATCACATTTTCCGTCTTAAATTTTTTATTATGAAATGCAATGGTAGAATAAACGACATATCAACTATGTTTTCTCATAGCCTGAAGGTACCTTCTAAAAGAACAGCAACAGGTATTGCCTATTACTTATTCTTGCATTAATATTTTGCAATTGCCACACAGCCCTCCCCTTTTATTTCTAATACAGTGGTCACCAGTTATTCTTGGACTGCAATTCCCGGAAACTCTGGCTAGCACAGCTGGTGGTAAAGGATTCTGGGAACTGCAGTCCAAGAACACCTGGGTCCCCAAGGTTGGACACCCCTGTTGTTGTAACAGGTGAAAGGACTATCTGCTGTCACACAACCCCTAAAATCTGCTGGCAACTTAAATCCGGATCCCTCCAGCCAGAG
Organism: Phrynocephalus versicolor; assembly: GCA_023846285.1. Taxonomy (NCBI): domain Eukaryota; kingdom Metazoa; phylum Chordata; class Lepidosauria; order Squamata; family Agamidae; genus Phrynocephalus; species Phrynocephalus versicolor. Next base: position 4,461,995 of record JAHTLZ010000204.1, on the reverse strand, counting down.
ATCATGTGGGTTTTGTTCTGCTTCCTGTGTTCCCACCCTTCTGCGCTCTGTTGGTTCTGTCTGCGGTGAGGGGAGGGAGAAAAAAATGGGAGAAAAAAATGCAGGTTCACCTCCGCTCACCTCCACCTGCCTTTGCAGCAGCCCCGCTACAAATTCCAGTCTGTTAAAGGGGCGGGGGACAACAAAAACAAACAGAAGGAGGAGGAGAACCAGGCATTCACTGCTTTACAATCCGCATCGGAATTTTTTTTACCTCCAGAGACCAAGTACTTGTAAAGTGCGCTGGGGCGTGCTTAAGTGGGTGTGGTCGTACTTTATTTTTTTTAAAAGTCCATTGCTGGTGGGAAAACAATTTTATGCTCCGGATATGCAAGTGTTTTGCAGTGGATTTTAGGGGCCGTGTAAAAGGAGAATATGTTAATACAGTAGCTGTGTAGGATATATGCATAGATGTTGTAATCTCCATTGACAGATCAAATCCCAATTAAAATGTACATTTATTTAAGGATTGTATTGAAATATGCCATTAATTAGAATAATGATTACTAAATATAAAAAATCAAATCAAATCAAATCTGATTTATTTTATTTTATTTTATTTATATAGCTGATATGCTGCCCACTACCCAAAGGTCTCTCGACAGTATTTATTTATATAGCTTATTTAGTAGATATAACAGAAATTCTAGAAAGGCTTATTATGAAGCAAAAAAATTATTGAGGAAGGGAGAGAAGTCTTAGTATGTGCAGCGCTAAGTTCAGTACATTTCTTCCTGCTGTCGAAGTTTTTATGATGAACTTTTAATCTGGATTTTTTCCTGTGATTTATTGTAACAATGTGATATGTCCCTGTATATAAATTTCTGAGAACAGCTGTTGTGCAGTCTATAAATCCTGTAAATAAATTAATCACCTTCCTTGCCTCTCGCCCTATGAACTGTCTGTTGCCCTTTCCTGGACCCTATATAAAATTTCTCTTCCATTTAGAAAACGCATGGAAAATCTGTTTTCCAGTGTAATGAGCCAAGACAGAGGAGGGCTTCTTGAGTATCTGACAATAAGCCAGCAGTGTCTGTCCTTAATTTAATTCAAATTCCTCCCATTCTCGAGATGTCAATTTCTGACAAGAGCTATCTTGACTCTCTCTTAACTTGATGACAGCAAAGTGGCTCTGAGTCTGGGCCGAGAGAAGTTCCTATATGAGAAAACTCAACTCCTCCATCATGTCTTCTCTTCTCTGACCTTTGTAGAATCCATTCTGTCAGCTCTGGAAGTTGAGTCA
>JAHTLZ010000204.1:4446113-4460213 GCA_023846285.1 Phrynocephalus versicolor | reverse complement strand
CACACACACACACACACACACACACACACACACACACACACAGCGGCTTAAAAGAATTCAGCTCCTTATCTGGGAAGTGTAAGCCTCTGTATGAAACCCATGTCTCTGAGATTCTGAACACTGCTCTCAGCTTCCATGACCTACCCGCATTCACTCAATATGTGCATTGGAATGGGACAATCTAATCTAATCTAGGAACATATGAAACCAGTTAAAATCAGAGTCCCTACAGTTTCCCATTCAATGGGACTTCCATCTCCTTTCAGTTTGTTCCCTGCCAAAGCTGCCTGTAGGCAATATTTCAATATTTCCAGAGCCTCTTCAGGGATGAGCAGATGCAAATGATATGCAGAGTTGCGGGAGGATTGGATTCCTCTCATTTATGTGCCTCTTTCATTCTAAACAGCACATTACTGTTCTGCAAGTAATTGGGACAAGGTTGAGTTGAAATATACAGGTCAGATGCCCTCACATGAAATTTCAAAAATACAATCAGGGTGTATCGGTCAACTACAAAAATTGGCTTTATTTTATACCCAGGTGTGTAAAGACAGCTGCTTTAAGTACGGCTTTAAAAGATTAATTGTTGATGGTAAATCCAAATATAATAGTTAATTGAAAAATCTAATAATAGCAGCGACATATTATTAGCTATTATGCTGCTGTTCCACTATATTTAACACACCACATTTTGTTAACAGGATAAAAATAGTAACATGTGGGGTGGGGGAGTCCCAATTAGTAGCATTTGCCACAACCATCTTTCTCAGAATAAATTTTATGTGTAAAACTGATATAGTTGCTATAGCAACTAGCAGCATTTACAAACCACTATTAATAAGAAATGCAGTATCTGTCAGAAAAGAAACCAGATGCTGTTGGTAGCCTGGCACTATTTAAGAATGGGTTACTTTCCTTTTCTTTCTACCTCATGGAGCAGCATAAAAGGGATGGCGCAGAAATGCTAAGCACAGTGCACTGCTATTTCACACCTTAACCAACTTGTATAAAACTATACTGGAGAATAGGAAAACATCCCATGCAAAATCTTTAAATTGTGAGGGCTGGGGCGGGGAGAGATCGATCAAGAATCAACTGCACTTTTAAACGGTTTCTTAAGACAGCATTCAACTTACTAAGAAATTGAGCAGCACGAAACAATGCTTTATCAATAATACACTTTGCAAGACAGATCTCCTAAGCCAGGGGTGTCCAAACTTTTTGCAAGGAGGGCCAGATTTGGTGAGGTGAAAATGTGTGTGGGGGGGGGCGACCATTCACACACATTTGGCCCACGGGCCGGACTTTGGACAAGTCTCTATGGCAGGCATGTCCAAACTTCGTCCCTCCAGATGTTTTGGAGCACAACGCCCACAGTCCTTTGTCATTAGCAATCTAAGCTTAGAATTCTGGGAGTTGTGGTCCAAAACATCAGGAGGGCTGAAGTTTGGACATGCCTGCAGTCTATAACATGCAAGGAGGCAGGGAGGATGCTGCAGCAACGGTAGGCTGGGCAGGTGGCTGGGGGGGGGGTGGACAGAGGCAGGGAGGGCAGGCAAACAATAAAACTGCAAAGTGATGTCTCCATCCAGTATGGGGAGGGGCCAGCTGGCAGGGATGAGTGGCAGGCTGTGTTGGTGGGTAGAAGAGACCGTGGGCCGCTCGAAATTTGAAAATGGGCCACATTTGGCCCCCGGGCCTGACTTTGGACATGCCTGTCCTAAACACATTTGTTTTGGGAAACCAGAGCATGACAGGATGAAACAAGGCCAGTGAGAAAGAAGCCATGATGGAAGCTTCATTATTCAACATGAAATCCACTGGCCAGAATTCCCCCTCCTCGTTTGACACAGGTGGACAAGATCCCAAGATCCAAAGGCAGACATTTATTTACCAAAGAGCAGGCAGAGGCATGTTTGTTGACCTCAAGAATCTCTCTATGGGTGAAAAAGTAACCCTTTAAAAGTACTTCCACAGTTCCACTACATCAGAGGATAGCAGAAAGCATTAACAATAAAACAGATCTGTGTTTTAGAAAAAAAGATCTGCTGTGCAGAGACTCATGGCTTGAGAACCTATTACATGGACATGGTCAGCACACTTTAGTGGTACTGGAGCAGAAATGGATGTGTTGGGGCAAGATTCAGCCTCCCCTTAGAAGTCATCATATTTTCCCAGACAAAGCTTTCCATCAGGGCACATGCATTTATAGTCACGTGTCGCATTTACGCACTACAAGTCATCAGAAAAACCTAACTACAGTTCTTGAAGCAGTGAAAATCGAAACGGTTTGCAGCTCTTAACCAGGCCTCCACAAGTACTGTTATTCTGAAAAATCGTTGGTTTATCTGAAAATAAGAATCTCCAGATAGGTTCCTACTGAGACATTATTATTTCAATATTCTTCTTGTTAGTCTTGTTCCTCTACTGCAGCTAATCTCGATTTTTATTTTTATTTTGCCATGGCCATAAAACACAATATCAAAGAATTAAAGACTGAAATCAAGATTGTATAAACCACATAATGACTTTTGAAGAACTACTTTCAGTCTGTGACCCTCTTCAAATGTGTTAGGGCAGGGGTGTCCAAACTTTTTGCAAGAAGAGTCAGATTTGGTGAGGTGAAAATGTGTGGGGGCCGACCATTCAGTCACATTTGGCCCCTGGGCCAGACTTTGGACAAGTCTTTATAAAAAGGAAGGAGGCGGGGAGGACACTGCAGCAATGGAACTGGGGGTGGGTAGGTTGGGCAGGTGGCTGGGGAGGATAGACAGAGGCAGGGAGGGCAGGCAAACCGTAAAATTGCAAGCTGACATCTCCATCCGGAAATGGGAGGGGCCAGCTGGTGGGGATGCATGACAGGCTGAGCCGGCGGGGAGAAGTGGCTGCAGGCCACTTGAAATTTGAAAATGGGCCGCATTTGACCCCCGGGCCTGACTTTGGACATGCCTGTGTTAGGGCCTTCAGGGGGACATGTGGCTCCTGTTGATAGTGGCTGCTTTAGTCCATCTTAAATTACACTATTTGTTTACTAATTTTGCCCTACAATTTTTGCTTCTTTGAACCATTGTACTCATCATCACTGTCATTTTCACTTAAGAGTCTTTAACTTGCTTTTTCATGGCTTCATGGTCTTCTTCCCATACATCAGTCATTTCTCTTTATATGTGCTTTCGCTGAACTTTCTTTCACAGGGACAAACATTCCACCTGTGGGTCACGATTCCTTGTCTGGTTCACTGGAATGCCCTTCAACTTGCTCCATTCTTCCATTTTTTTTATTTTTGACATATTTGTTTGGCATGATTTCTATCCCACCCATCTACAATTAAGATGTACTTAATTCACCTTGCATTTTACCGATTTAACCTTTCTTTTCCTTCTTATCCAAAGTACCTTCCCTCTAACTTAAGACTGTAAGGCTGCAGGGAGTGCTCATTTTGTTTTTCATGTATGTGTACATTCCTCAGCAATTTTGTTTACAAACCAGTGGCAAGATAAATCCAAATGTAATTTAGCATGAAAACATAACATGGAATTATATTCCTCTGTAACCAGTTTTGAATGTTGAAGAGGACGGGCATAATCCTCTTACATAGCTATCAAATGATGTAACTTATGGGAGAAAATGAAGAAATCATCACAGTCAGTTACACACTGAATCATACAACCCAACATGTAACAGATAACATTGAGGGTAATATTTTTACTTAGGGTAATTGGCTTCCAAAAGTTATACCATCTGTACCATGTAAGAGGATTTGGGACATTCTGTCTTCTGTTAGGACTGCTGATTTTGCTCAGGAGTCTTGGTGAAGGGCTTTGAGAACAGCCTTTTGGAAATCAAAGGGAACTTTAAAGGTCAGTGGGTTGACATTCCGCAGTTGGGTGGGCCCTATATTTCTAGTGGATCCAGATTCAACATGGGAAATATGCAAATGGATTTCATTACATACAATTTGAATTAATGAGTCATCTTCCTCTTACCTAGGAAGAACCTATTAAAATGATTTGATGGGTGGAGCACGGAGTTATCCATGATCCTGAAAAACGGTGTAGGTTAAACAGAGAGAAATGGTACTATCAGTAAAGTAAGCTTACATGTTCATCTCATTTCTGATTGTCTAAAAATCTTTAGTAGCTGCCTCGATGCCCTAAGCGCATCCATTCTCGCCTGATTTCGGAAGCTAAGCAGGGTAGGCTCTGTTTAGTACTTGGATGGGCGACCACCAGGGAATACCAGATGCTGAAGGTGCCTGGAGTAGGAACTGGCAAACCACTCCAGTATTCCTGCCAAGAAAACTCCATGGACATGGGTCCACTAAGAGTCGGGCACAACTCTAATGACACAACAGCCACACACACAAAAACCTTTAGTACTGCTTTCATAACACATACTTTTGGTTACTTTACCTGATTCATGTGTGGCATTAAATAAGTGGTTTCCACATTTTTGCCACAGCTATTTGATTGTTGGCTAATCAGAGCTCATTTTAACTGTGAACTGCTCAGTAACTTTAAAATATCTCTAGTCCCAGTGTAATATCTTTGCTCAATCAAGGAATGTTTGCACGTTTCTGCAGTGCTATTTAGGAGTGAAGTCATGTTAGGTTATTCCAGAGTTCTCCCTTAAAGAAATAATTGTTTCAGATGAACAAATGTTACTTATAATAGGACCAAAATGGCAACTAAAAACATATCAGCCACAATATAAGATAACAACTCTTCTTCAAAATCCAAGCTATTTGTTTGTCAATTTAATTCCCTCTAAAAGGTTTCAAAGATGCACGATTTTTTTTGCATAAACCTGAATGGCTTGTTTATTTTGTTCATCAGATTAAAAAGAGCATTTGGACAGTTGGAAAATGTGTGAATCATACCGTTAAGCATGCACCTTTGTGCTCAAAATAGCTTTGCAGCTGTTCTTTTCTTTGTCGGTTTTAAGTTGTTCTAGCTGTTAGAAATCATAGGAGAATTTGTAAAATCTGTCACTGGACATCAGAAAGAGCAAGTAGATGATACTAGACTGCTGTTTCCTTGAGGGGAGACCTGTAATTCTACAGTATTGCGAGCACAGCTTGCCAGGTCATCTGCATTCTTTCCAAATGATTTGTTCTTCCTTCTGCATAACTCAATATTTACTTTTTTTTTCATTTTCTCCAAATTGAAATGTATGTCAGTGAGCAAAGCAAGTGGGAGATTAATACTAATTTATCATTTAATCAGGTCAACCCTTTTGGCATCAATATGCCTACGCACATCAAAAAGTTTGGCTGCAAGATTCAAGTTGCATACAGAATGTGGGACTGTAAATAAGAGGGAGTAGCATGGAAGACATATTCCTCATGGAAACGCATTGGGACTAGAGCTTTTTAACTTGTTCTTAAGTCACCAAGAATTAAGGATGAGTTGTGAGGTGGCTGAGTTTGCTTACCTGTGGTGGTGAGAACAAGACTGTGGAGAAGTTCAAAAGGATCTCTCTCAACTGGTGCTTCCCAACCTTGGGTTCCCTAGATATTCTTGGACTACAACTCCCTAAAATAGTGGTCACCACAGCTAGTGGTGAAGAATTCTGGGAGTTGTAGTCCAAGAACATCTGGGACCCCAAGGTTGGGACCCTTGGCTTTAAAGTGAGTCTCAACTTTGACTCCCTAGATCAGTGTTGGCGAACCTATGGCATGGGTGCCAAAGGTGGCACTCGGAGCCCTATCTGTGGGCACACGACATGGCCCCTTCTCCGCCACCTGTATTCAGGTTGAATTGCTGTATTGGCACTTTGCGAAAAATTAGTGGGTTTTTGAATCGCAGTTTGGGCACTCGGTCTCCAAAAGGTTCGCCATCACTGCCCTAGATGATCTTGGAACTACAACTGCTAGAAACCTTGGACAGCACTGCTAGTTGGTGAAGGTTTGTGTATGAACTTCCAAAATATTTGGGTGATAGGTTTATACATGTTTTTAAAAATGGTAGGGATGGGATTCGGTTCAGTTATGTGGAAGGGAGAGAAGGGATGGGAGCAGTAGAATGGCAAATGCATTGACACTGGCTAATAAGCTTCCAAAGTGAATTTCCTATGTTAATAATACAATTGCCAATGTGCTGGTTTCCAGATATTGGGTTCCATATGACTGAGAAAATGGACTATAACCCACCAAAGACTGAAATAAATTTAGTCTTTGTATTCTCAAAGGCTTTCACGGCCGGGATCTGATAGCTGTTGTGAGTTTTTTCGGGCTGTTTGGCCATGTTCTGGAAGTTTTTCTTCCTGATGTTTTTGGCAGACTGGCGAAATGTCAGGAAGGGAAACTTCCAGGACACAGCCAAACAGCCCCCAAAACCCATAACAGCTAAATGTAGTCTTCTTCAAGGCATCACAACACTTGGGGGTTTGTTGATGTTTGTCTTGCTGCTGTTTCTCACTGTATTCTTCCTTGGATTGCTGAACCTCTCTACCATATTTGGCAGCATTCTAGTCCTCTGCTTGATCAGGGAAGAGAATGAGGTAGCTGCTTCCCAGGAAGATAAGGACATTCTGAGGTTGTGTCCAGTCTCCACCAAAGGAGAAATATAAGTTTCGTAGGACAACATTCTGGATGGAAAAATAATGAGACCCAGAATATGTTGGTTGGTTTATATCCCACCTTTCTCTCCTACAAAGGGCTGAAGCTGTTTTTGACACTATTAGGATTCAGAAGGCTCCTCTTCCAAAAACTGGCCCTCAACTCATTTGTAGTACTATTTAGGGCATATTTTTAAACAAATGAATAGGTCTCTTGTGTTGTTGTTGTTGTTCAGTCGTGTCCGACTCTGCGTGACCCCATGGACCAGAGCTCGCCAGGGCTTCCTATCTTCCACTGCCTCCCGGAGTTTGGTCAAATCCATATTGGTTGCATCCATGACACTCTCCAACCATCTCATTCTCTGCCATCCTCTTTTCCTTTTGCCTTCAATCTTTCCCCAACATCAGGGACTTTTCCAAGGACTCCTCTCTCCTCATGAGGTGGCCAAAGTACTGGAGCCTCAGCTTCAAAATCTGTCCTTCCAGTGAACATTCGGGGTTGATTTCTTTCAGGATGGATATGTTGGATCTCCTTGCAGTCCAGGGGACTCTCAAGACTCTCCTCCAGCACTACAGCTCAAAAGCATCAATTCTGCGGCGATCAGCCTTCTTTATAGTCCAGCTCTCACTTCCATACATCACTTATGGAAAAACCATAGCTTTGACTATCCTGACCTTGGCAAAGTGATGTCTCTACTCTTTAGGATACTATCTAGGTTTGCCATTGCTTTCCTCCCAAGAAGCAGGCATCTTTTTATTTCGTTGCTGCATTCACCATCTGTAGTGATCAAGGAGCCCAAGAAAATAAACTCTGTCATTGCCTCCATTTCTTCCCCTTCTAGCTGCCAGGATGTGATGGGACCGGTGGCCATGATCTTAGTTTTTTTATATTGAGCTTCAGCCCATTTTTTTCACTCTCCTCTTTCATCCTCATTAAGAGGTTCTTGAATTCCTCCTCACTTTCTGCTATCAGAGTAGTATCATATGCGTATACAGTGGACCCTTGTATAACAAACAGCTCGTATAACATAAAATTTGTACAACATAAAAAATTCTGGAGATAGGGGAAATTTGCTTAACATAATTGCCTATGGGGAGAATCCGTACAACATAAAAATGGGATCACTCCGTTTTCAATGCATTCCTATGGGAATTTGTATAAAGGAAAATTTGCTTAACATAATTTCATTTGGAACGAATTAATTCCCTTATACAAGGTACCACTGTAGGTCTCTTAGTAAAGTGCAAATTATGTTCTATTAATTTGAATAGAAGCCATGACAGACTGACACAGCGTGCTAGGCAAACATCTGGTTTGAGATTAGACCCATCCAGTGTCATGCTAACTGGAAGCCTTGTCCGTTGGTCATAAGAGATATTTCCCCAAAACTATTAATTCAAACCTATTGGCTCAAGACTTTGTACTCTGAGGTTTATCTAGCACCCTTACAAATTTTCAAGATAATTGTCATTACCGATTTTTACTATTCTCTCCTCCAAACTAATCATAGCAAATTCTTAAACCTCACTTCATGGGGCTTCATTGTTAAAATTCAAAATCTTCATCAATCTTCACTAGAAACATTCCAGTTTGTTGAGATCTTTATGGCGGTGCCAAGAAAATATATACATTGTTATATCAATTGAAATAGCATGCATGGGCTGCTCTTTGGTATGAAGTTTTTAAAAGATAAATAGATAAAACACCACACTAAGTATTTTTCTTTTTTTAAAATAAATTTTGACTGAGAAAGAAAAACAACAGGCAGGTAAAAACACAACTGTCGAGCACTTATGGTTCATTTTCCCTCTGTTTAATTATAGTGCTTTAAAACATTTCTTCCTTACACACCTGAAGGATTTCAAAAGCAGTAAAATAAATGTAGCGCTGAGTGATTTTGTGAAGTTCCTTCAAAGAACCTATTTTAATAAGGTTCCATTATAAAACTTAATGAGAAAATCTGCACAAACATTGGCATATGAAAAAGGTCATTACTGCCTATGGGTGAAAAAAAAAAGAACGCAGCGCTACTTAGAAAAATGAGATGAGACCTTACTATATAACCCACAGGTTTTATGGATTACCAGATATTATTCCTTCATAGACTCCATATTTAGCAATACAAGTCAGGTATATCAGAGAGAACAATTACAGTTATTAGACAAAGACTTCTCTTCTTGTCACAGTTCTATTCAAATGTTCAAAAGATGAGCCTATCAGAGCAATTAATATTCATCAGCAAGAAGGAGACAGACCTCTCCTATGTCCTAAAATTATATTCTTTGTGCTGAAAGCAAGCAAGCTTAAGGCAAACCATATGCTCTGACTTTGGGTGCTAACAGTTAATTATTTTTGTTTTGCTATTCTTTTCTACCTAGTTAATATTTGCTCTACATAGAACTCTAGAAGCCCTGTTTTCTACATAATGCAAGAAGCACAGGAGGAAAACTGCAAACACTTCTTTGGTCTCAAAAGGCTGTTGACAAACAAAATAGATAGGCTACAGTAAAGCTGAAAATGAGTTACAAAATTTCTTCCAGAAATGCCATCTTGTCTCTGATTAGTATTTTCCCTGCCACTGTGTACAAAACAGAACAGATCACAGCTTTCAAAAATGTTAAAAGCATAACAGTAAAAGAAAGAAAATTGTCTGGAGGCAAGAGATACAGCATGGTCTACATAAATTTGAAGAGGCATTTGTCCAACAGGCAGAGGAAAAGAGGCAGGCACGGAAAGAACGAAACTCGAGGACCGGGCAAGAAACAGAATACATCTGCCACCCAGTGCGGTAGAGACTGCCATTCCCGGATTGGTCTATTTAGTCACACTAGGTGCTGTTTTTAGGATCTCTACTCCAGGCATGATACCATAGTCTTTCGAGACTGAAGGATGCCAATGAATAAAGAATTATGTTCAGATATATGCATACCAGCCCTGTATTCATTGGAAAGGCTTCAAGAGGCATTCTGGAAAAATAAAGTATCTGCCGTGCAGCTTTGGGGCAATGTTTACTTAAAATATGGTGGATAAGAAAAAAGAAAATATTTTGACTTACAAAAATGAAAGCATTTTAACAGCCCAAGGACACATCAGCATTATCATTTTTCTTTCCTACTGTCTTCATCTAGTTACAGGGGTGGGCAACTGTTGGTCCTCCAGATATTTTGGACCACAACTCCCACAGTCCTTTGTCACTGGCAATCTAGGCTCGGGACTCTGGGAGTTGTGGTCAAAAACACCTGGAGGGCCGACAGTTGCCCACCCCTGATCTAGTACATTCTAAACATTTATTCTGTTTATATAAATTTTCTAAGTATTCTTTCCAGCAACAGTACTAGGTAGATCATTATGTGAACAGGTCTGGAGAAAAAGTAGCCCAAGATATGTTGTTGAACTGTATTTCCCCTAATCTGCAACACAATGGTTGGTCGTATTGGCTGGGTTGGGGAAATGGGATGCAGTTCAAAAACATCTGGAGGGTATATTGTAAACAAAGAATTACAACACGAGACACATGTGACTATGCCCAAAAAGAAAGGAAGCACAGAGTGGCCAGATGGTCGGGATATGCGTATACATATATAAATAACAAATATTCAGCTGGGTAGTTGAACATAACTAAAGAATATGCAGTTTTCTATTCCTATGTCCATGGGCTTCCCATTAATTCTCTACTCCTCAGCAAACTCTCCTGTCCTTACCCTCAAATCCTGAAGACTTTTTAAACCTTCCAATTTGCATTTTGAGGTTTGGCTGATGACGTCCTGAACAAGAAACTGCCATTCAACAGCTGCGGGAAACAGACTAAATGAGCTCATCTAAAATAACGATGCTTCATGGAATGCACAGCTAGGTAGAATCTGATACCTCCTCACCTAACAGTTAATCATTTCCTTCAACTGCAAATCTCTTCATGACAATTTCTGGCAAAGCTAATTGAGACTCACCATTAAATATCTGCTTTCTGACCTTAATGAAGAGTCTACAGAACTCAAAAATGTATACTCCTTTGCAGTATTTTGCATATCCCTTGAAAATCAGCTCACCATCCTGGACACACCTGATTTCTGATTTTAGATGGTAAGCAAAACTGGGCCAGGTCAAGGCTTGGATGGGAAGATACCAGTGACTATCAAGTATTACAAAGACAGGAAGATTTAGCTCAGTGGTATCAGTGCAAAAATAGCTAACTGACCTCTGTTGATGTTGGTTTTGTACATCTTTCCACTGTTTTCTAAGCATTCCTTCCGGTGCTAGGTAGATGGCTATTGACATGGGCTGGAGAACAGGGGGGCATAGAGATGTTCTTGGATTGTAATTCCTACCACCTCAACCCCACCATTGGCCAAATGCCCCTCACACAGGAAAACTGGGAAATATAATTGATGTCCATTCCTTTCCTGGATACTACAGCACTTCTGTCTGTATAAAATACACCTTTGCTTTTATCTTTAGAAAAAAATGTGTTCTGCCTCCAGTTCAACTTGCACTCTTACTACCCATTTTATCCTAATAAATAATTTTTTTATACATGAATCTTCTTTCAGAGAATGGAACACAACTCAGATGAAATGCAGCAAAGTGATGGCTCAAGTAGACAAATTTTCCTTGTTCTCCTCATACATGCAAAGACATTAACTTCATAAAAGTGACTTCATAACTGCGCACATATAAAGAGCAGACAAGAATTACAAGACATTTTTTTGCTGTTCAAGTCTGAAATATAATGATTTTTCCAGTGACCCTGAAATCTGTTTACCATGCCTTCATGAACATCCCACTCGTATAACTCTAGAAAAAGACAAATGGCAGGGATGATCTACTCAGATCAACAGTCTGATAAATCTTTCCACACTAATGAGGTAGTTTGGGACTCTTCAGTGCCAGACATTCTGTGCACAGAATTTAAATGTATTAAAATAAAATAAAATAAAATAAAATACTGTCTACTTTTAATTATAGATTGCTCTTATCAAATTTGATTTTAATAGCTTGTTCATCAAGCAGAAAGTGTAATCAATTATCAAATACTATATAGTTTTGCACATTATTATTCAGGATCATGTATTATGCCAGGGCTGTTCAACTTTGAACAGGCCAAGATCTACTTTTTCTGGCCCAAAGTGCCTGAGGGCTACTATGTTAAAACCAAAACTTACGCATTTTATCCCTTCCGAGCACATGCTCATAAGTAAAAAAATAAATGTAAGTAGAGCAGCAGTGTCCCACAGGAATGCATTGAAAATGAATTAATTCGTTCTGGAGGGAAGAGATTTCAATGCACCATGGCCCTTGAACTGCCCCGCTCGGCTGAGACAGTGGGCAGGCAGACCCAGAACTTTGCTGGGGCAGCGGTGGTCCTTGGGATGGGGGAGGGAGGGGTGGAGAATTTATCCCCTCACTTTTTAAATTGATGGCCGGTGGGCTACATTTGAACCCTTTGCGGGCTACCGCTAGCCCACGGTCTACCTGTTGTGCAGGCCTGTATTATAGTTATCATATATGACAACTCTTTTAAAAAAACCAAACCAAGGAAATAACTGAAGCACTACATAATAAAGTTTACACATAATAATGTGTGAGATAAAATGAAAGGTAGTTCCAAAAGGCTTATGACATAATAAATTTGTTAGTCTTTACAGTCCCATAAGACTCTTCAGTGTTTTTACTACAACAGACTTCCAACTGACTTTTATAAACAAAAACATTTATCGAAAATATAGAAAGAGAAAGCAAAGAACTGAATTCTCCTCTCACAAAACTAAAGAATGAACAATTTCGATCACTCAGAATGATGTTTCTTTCTTCTAATACTACCATCAGGATAGAGCATCTGAAAACACCAAATATTGATCTACAAAAATATGTATCTATCAAATATTGATCTACAAAAATAAGTTGGGTGGATACAATTAAGTAAACAATAACAATTATGCTGCTTCTGGCAACGCACAGTAACCACAAGTGCACTGAGCTTCTGAACGTCGCGCATGCGCAAAGGAACATATGGAATATACAAAAAAAGTTTACGTTGCCATCATAGCATGCTAAAACAAAACCAATAAAGGGTCCTACAGAATTGTACGCTTTCCATCCTATGTAGGTAAGTAAAAGAAGAGGATACAGTGAAGGACCAGCATTTTGCTTTTAAACTTACCGCTGGCATTCTCCGGCATGTAAGACTAGATCTTCATTGTTCCTTGCACCAACTGTAAGTTCATGTTCTGTTGAGTTGAACACGTCAAGGAGCAGATGGCACTGGCGGGTGCTATTTGAAGAAATTAAAATAACATTGAGGCTTTAACCTGCCAACATAAGACTTACGGTACACAGAGTTGAGTTATGATAAAGATAATTGTGACATTGTCACCATGACGTCAAAGCATACTTCTGTGTGCATCCAAGAGGAGAATAATTAACAAACTAGACAAATAAGGGGAGCAAAGCATAAAAGTTATTTCTTCTTCATCATCATCATCACATTGCTACAACATTTTGCCCTTTTTTTTAAGGGTAGCAAGTTGAGGCAGAGTAACATGCTATGATTACGTTTTTGGTAGGTTCAGACATCTTCTTTCTTTATTAAAGGAAGTTCCCATGTGTTTTCTACCTTTCAGAGAGGTAAAAGGACTTTTAGCAGGCAACTTAAAGCAATCCCTTTCAAGGAAGCCTTCCACACGGATATTAAACCTCCAGTCCTGCTGTCTCATTAGGAACCTGCCACTGGCGCCATGCGTTTTATCTGTCAAGTGCTTTAATTTCTTAGTTGCACATTAGGAGTTTTAACAGCATTTGTTTCGTTTACTATTGGGTCCAGGTGATCCGAAGTACCGTATCTCCCCATATGAGCCTTCTCAGTTTTTGAGATCACTTAGAGAAGGCCTTTTCTGTGGCAGCTCCCAGACTGTGGAATACTCTCCTTCGGGAGTTCAGGCTGCTCCCCTCCCTTTTATCCTCCCACTGTAACCTGAAGACCCACCTCTTCAGGAAGGCTTTTAACAATCATGTTTGACTCCCTAAATCCCTTTCAAGGGTGGAGATAGTTTTCATATTTACTTGCATTTAACCATTCAGCTGCATTTTAATTAGCATCTAGTTTAAGTGTTCATAAAAAGTTAACTTTTTGTTTTTAATTCCATTCCTTTTGCGTCCCCCTATCCAGAAAGAGGCAGCATTTTATTTATTTATTTATTTATTTATTTATTTATTTATTTATTTATTTATTTATTGCATTTGTATCCTGCCCTACTGGCCTAAAAGGTCTCTCTGAGTGGCTAACAAAGCATATAAGCAAAACAAATAATAAACCACCCAGAATGTAGCACTGCATTAATGGAGTGGTATATGCATTTAACGAATAAATAAGTAATAAAATAGGAGAAGGACATGGTGTAAAAAAGATGCTACCCAACCCCCAGAGAGAAGGAACCTATACCTCCAATTTACAAAATTTGCAAATTGGTAAGGCATTTTGTTAAATTGTTCAAGTTTTAGCAGCTACACAGACAGGCATATTCAACAATAGGAAAACCTATTCAGAT
>JAHTLZ010000204.1:4430226-4442904 GCA_023846285.1 Phrynocephalus versicolor | reverse complement strand
GTAGGTAGGTAGGTAGGTAGGTAGGTAGGTAGGTAGGTAGGTAGGTAATTTCAATAATGCCCATCTGGTGACATGGGCACTCTGTAATTTCTTGGCACTTGGCATTATTGAATACCAATTCTCTTCTGCTGATATAGCTATTAATTCTTGAAAAGGATGGAAGAATGCAGTTTTATGAAGAAATATATGTCTCAATTAAAACAAATAAACAACAAACCTTGTTGCTGGCAGAGTACTGACACGTGTAAAGAAGATAGATGGCTCCACCTCCACATGAACTCCTAGAGACAAATTTCTGTAATATCCATCTCCATGCCCTGGACCTCCTGAGTATTTGAAATTCAAGATGGCTTCTAGGGTCTAAAAAAAAAGTAGAAAATTAAAACTTTAAAAAGTTAAATTATGCTTTCCTAGCTCTTTCAACTTAATGTACTGTTACATTTTGAATTAACAAGATAGTTTCAAATGCAGCTCTCAACAGTTATGTACTGCAACATGGGGAAAGTCTTGTACTTTGGTAGTACCAGGGAAGCAGAAAATGTTTTCCAAGCACCCCAGATGTCAATACTTGTTTGGCAGTATTCAGCTGACTGGGTAGCAAGTGGTACAATACTCTTCTACGAAATCACAATATTGACCATTTTCTTATTCCAAATTTCTTCAATGAGGACATTTTTGTTTCTCTGCCTCAATCAAATTGATGTCTTTTGTGATAATGTATTTTCTTTATCTAAGCACAAGCCTTTCGAATCCTCCCAAAAGTCAAATGCAGAATATAATACTGATTCATCATTCCATGGACTTGTTATGGAATATTTTATATATGTGTATGTGTGTGGGGGGCAGGGATAAAGAGGAAGAGAGAGAGAAAAAAAATTACAAAGGCATATGTATGTAGGGTAGCAGTACAAATAATTTATGCTCCTGGATATATAATTCTGCACATGCCAATTCAGAAACAGATTCCACAAGGTTCAGTGAGATAATTGGATTACGGATTGCATCCTGAAGGCTAAATCCTGCTGGGATTTGCAACCACAGTAGGTGCAGTGAATAAATTGTTGAATGCTGAGCCAATACTTTGGAAATCCTCTACAGTACAAGTAATATATAGATAAAAAGGAGCGCATCTTAGATCTAGGAAAAGAGAACGCACATGAGATGAAGAAGTAACTGCTATTAAGTACAGTATCAAGAAATGGCGGCAACTGGTGGGAACTCCTTTTCTTCGTGTTAAAATTATTTAGAAACTTATTCAGAAAATCAGTGATATCGTTTGACCCCCCCCCCCAAAGGACTGTGAAAGTTTAGAAACCCAGAGAATGGTTATGGCGAACACAAGATAGTGTTGACAAAAAAACAGTTACTGTAACAGACAACATGCTTTTTTACAGTGTGGAAAGTAAGCTTCATTCCCCAATATCATAAACTAAGGCTACAAACCAAGAAAAATCATGGGTACCACCATAATCCAGAACCGGAGACAGCACAAACCACCTGATCATCCCAGTTCATTTACCACCACGTCAGTTCCACCTGATAGATCCACACCTAAATTCTGCTCACCTGGAGAACGGGAGGTTGGAAGGCTTCATGGCACAGGATAGGCTGACTGGGCACCGAGCTACAGGTGGTTCCTAGAAAGCATCAGGGCAAGGAAGCCAACAGGCGCTAAACCACAGCTTGAGCTCACTTTCCAAACCCCACGTCTCTCCAGGTGAACACAACTGAGGTGTGGGTCTGTCAGGCTGAACTCCCAGAGAGGACAGTTCTGGGATTTGGGAGTTAAAAAAACCCCAAAATGGTTATGTGCATACTGTACAAGATATCTCCTTCAGTCCCTAGACACCCTCTCATGATTGGGTTGAATTTTCTCCAGAAAGTCTATTCTGTCACTTAGCTAGGTTATTTTGGATTGTTGGGGGAATAGTCTAAGGCAGCGGTGGCGAACGTGCGGCTCTCCAGATGTTTTGGACCACAACTCCCACAGTCCTTTGTGATTGGCAATGCAGGCTTGGAATTCTGGGAGTTGTGGTCCAAAACATCTGGAGAGCCGCACGTTCGCCACCCCTGGTCTAAGGATCTAAGCCCGTGGTGGCGAACCTTTGGCACTCCAGATGTTTTGGACCACAACTCCCAGAATTCCAACCCTGTATTGCTAATGACAAAGGGCTGTGGGAGTTGTGGTCCAAAACATCTGGAGTGCCAAAGGTTCACCACCACTGATCTAAGCTATCTGGTGGTAATCTGGCTGGGAAAGTCTGCACTAGGAACTAATTCCTTCCTTCCTTCCTTCCTTCCTTCCTTCCTTCCTTCCTTCCTTCCATCCATCAAAACATTTTCACCCTACCTTTCACTTTTAAAAGGACCCAAGGCAGCTTACATAATTAAAAGGCAATATTTAAAAGCCAAAAGCAATATGTGAACAGATATTTAAAATCATGCCCTGGTTACATCTCAATGGGATTACTGTAACAAGTTCCATGTGGGGTCTGCCTTTGGAAAGCATTTGAAAACTTCAGAGGGTCCAAAATGCAGCAGCCAGATTGTTGACTGGGGCTGGTTACAGAGATCAAGTCACACCACCACCACCACCCGCCCCAAACTCACTGTGGAACAATTTCTGCGCATAATTCCAAGTGTTGGTTTTAACGTAGAAACCCTGAACGGCTTGAGTTGATGCCACCTAAAAGACCGCATCTCCCTCTATGAGCCAGTCTGGGCTTTCATATAATCGGGGAGGCCTTTCTCTCAGCCCCACCACCCTCCCAGGTGTGCTTGGTTGAAATATGAGAGAAGGCCTTCTCTGTCATTTCTCCCAGGCTTTGGAACTCCTTCCCATGGGACACCAGACTGGCCCCATCTTTGCTGGCCTTCTGCAAGCAGGCAAAGACCTTGGTTTTCAGGTAGGCTTTCCCTTAATAACTGGTGGTCTGCAAGGGGTTTTAAAATGGAGTGTTGTGCTCTAAATTGTTGTGTTTTAAATGTGTTTTAATATTGATTTTATGTATTGTTTTTAGTATAATACTTATTTTGTTCTTTTTAAATAGTTGTATACCTACAGGGTATGTTTATTTCGCTTTTGAATTCTACTTTTTAAGTGATGTACACCGCCTTGTGTTCTTTGAGAGAAACAGAGAGAGAAAGACTGAGTTGGCAGTAATCCCTATACTGGGAACATCAAATCCTAAAACTCTGGACAACCTCTTCCTGTGGTTTTATGGCTCCAATTTGATTTCTGCGCCCAATAAGATATCAAGGGAGATGAAAAGAACAGGAAACACACCACCTGCCTATCCATAAAAAAGCAGGTATCCAGATTTTTAAAAATAATAAAAATGAATTATTTTAGTTTTTACTAGGAGTTTATGGAGGTAAAATGTCATAAAAATTGATATAAAAAACCAATACAAGGTACTCCAGCTGTTCCAGGGTGCAATGGCTACCTGAAGTGAAGCACATTTATTACAAAGTTGTGATGAGCTTGCTGTGCAATATCCATTAACCTTAGTGCAGCCTTCCCAGCTAGAAACCCATCCACATGACCAAAATATATATCTGAAGTATAATAAATCAAAAGAAACGTGTTTAATTTGATGAATGGCATGTTCCATTAAACAATACGAACACAAACTCCATGAGTTAATGACTTTGGGAAGGACATAGCAAATATTACACGCCTGGTTGTAGAGTCAGAATTTGAAAGATAATGATTGCCCTTATTAACAACTATAATTGGATCAATCAGGTCAGTTCAAGGGCAAGGGTAGGTGATGCCATTATCAGACCCCTAAAAAAATCAAGAGACCTGACATTGACATCTGACATGACTTTTTTGAACTTTCATGTGTTTTTCAACACAATGGTGTCCCGCCTGATAATGATTGGTAGGGGTCAAAACTCAGATTTGTATGGGGGTGTGAGAGAGAGATTATTTTAGTGCTGTAATAAAGGCATGATATATCCTGGTCTTTGGATTGAGTAAGGACCACAAATCTTTTCCCTTGCTTTTTTCATATCAATTTAGAATCTAATAATCATTGGAAGTATGTTTATGAGACACTTTCATCTATCTGAGGCCCTGGAATCTGCTAGACAGGATCAGTAACAGGCAAAATGTTCCATCTCTGGCTAGAGGGGTTCTTTTTCTCTCCCTCTTTCACCAGCATTTCCACAAAACTCTACCATCCACTGTGATTCACTATAGATTGTAGTTCATAACCTATATCGGGTATCAAAGTTGATTTATGGACTGTATTACAAACAACCAATGTTGTCTGTAATAGCCACTCCGCCCTGAACTCTACGTCAATACGTATCTCAGACACTGATCCTAGGTCAGTGAGTAGTCCTGATTTGAGTCTTCTTAAAGTTAAACTGTAGTCTTGCTTTGGCACATTCTTCTTTCACTTTCATCACAAGTCATTTCAAGTCTTTACTGCTTTCTGCCAGAATGATGGTGTCGTCCCTGCATCTTAAAGAACTGATATTTCTTCCACCAAGGTGAACTATTTCATCTGAATCTAGTCTGGCTTTCCATATCATCTGATCTGCATACAGAGCAGATAGATAAAATGTCCCTTTGCCTCTCGGAAAGCATTACCTCCCTCTATATTCTGTCCTAACAGTCATTTCTTAATACAGGTTACTCATCACAATAATCAAGTGCTGAGGCACACCCATTTATTTCAGAACAGCAGTACAGTGGACCCTTGTATAACAAACGGTTTGTATAACATAAAATTTGTACAACATAAAAATTTAGGAGATAGGGGAAATTTGCTTAACAGAATCATCTATGGGGTGAATCTGTGCAACATAAAATGGTCACAATTAGGGATTACTTTAACAGGGATACAGTCGACCCATTTATAACAAAGAGTTTGTATAACATAAAATCTGTACAACATAAAACATTCCGGAGATAGGGGAAATTTGCTTAACAGAATCGCCTATGGGGCAAATCCGTACAACATAAAAATGGGATTACTCCATTTTCAATGCATTCCTATGGGAAATTTGTATAAAGGAAAACTTGCTTAACTAATTTCATTTGGAATGAATTAATTCCTTTATACAAGGTACCACTGTACTGTATTACTATATATGTGTGATGTGCCATCAAATTGATTCTGACTTATGATGACCCTAACGTGGTTTCCAGAGTTCCGGTTCCGCTCGGGTGCGGTTTGCAGCCAACGGTACGTCCTCCGAAGTCTATCTAACTTTATCTTATACCTCCTTGCTCCCTTCTGCTCCCTTCTGCCGACCCTGCTATTATTATTATTATCGAGACTCCTGGGAGTTTCCAATCTTGCGGCTAGTGTGATAAGACGTCTGCATTGAGAGAAATTTACATTCCTCCAGACGACAGCAAGCATCCAAGGTTTCTGTGCCAAGCCCACTATCTCTTGCACACTCCTGGTTTACCTAACAATATTACCACTGCTCTTATTTGGAACAGCAAAACAAGGAGATTAGGGGGACCTTGAAGGCTAGCACCGACAATAATAATTAGAACTGAAAGTAGAAACTGGAAACTTTTTAATCATTGGTTACTATTTCGTCACACGCCGAGTGCTTGAAGATTAACAACTTTATAGAACTGTGTTACATGACTATAGCCTTTTAAATCAAAAGTGACTTTTAAAACCATCCTACTACTTTTACTGCTTTTACTGTTTTTACAATTTACTACAGTTATATTTTATTATTACTATTTTGCCATTTTACAATTTTAACTCAACTTCTTGCTTTGCTCGGAGACTTCAGTGCAACCACCTGTTGTAATTCATCATCCCGATGGACGCAGAGGCAGAGGCATCGGAGATACTGGATCTCACCCTTTCTCCCCCGGTGTTACGGCAGTTAAAGAAAAACACTCCAATTGCCATTACACCTGTCCTTGAACTAGCCAGATGCAAGGAGGATTTACAGCACCTTCAGTCACCACCCCTGAACAGAGGATTTCCAAAATTCCCCTGCTCCACAGCCCCCACTGAAAAGGGCTCTAGCATTCAGCTTAAAGCAGGAGTTCAAAACATAACACTGAGGAGAATGCACCAAGCTAAAATAACAGATTTTATCAATCCTCAGACACCCTCCTCATGTAAAACTGGCCCCACTTCAAAGATTGGGAGCAACCATTCTTTAAAAAATGTTGCAAGTCCACAAATCGACTTGCCAGACCATCTTTCCAAGGATGACCAGATATTGGATGGTGTGTCTTCCAACTATGACCAGTTCAATAGTACAATGTACATGGATTTTGGTGATCCAAAAATGAATAATCTTCTGCCTTCTCCTGCTATTTTGCCTGAGCACCTGGCAATGAACTCTGTGGCAACCAACCTATCATGGTGCAGTAATCCGCATCATGAATCTTCAAGTGTTGGAATACCCAATCTTGCTAAATCCAATGATACCATACCAGTGGCAGCAGGCTGTGCTCCTCCTCCATTCACCACTACCAGTCTAACAACTTCCTTCCCAAGCATTCCAGCACATCATAGCAAAACAAACTCTGCAAAGGTAGGGGGGAACTCTCAAACCCAGGTTTGCCTGGTTGTAATCAGAGATACACTTCAAGAAATCAAACAGCTTTTGTATGATATGCAGAGGTCTTTGAAAGAAGCAGTGAATTTTGCTGGACCATCAAGGCAAAATAAAAATGACAATCCCTCACAGGATGTAGGCAATATGGATTACTATAATCTAACCCCTAACACCATAGACAAAATAAACAGTCTGTCTTTAGAAGAACTACTTCTGTGTGTGGGCCCTCCTCTGGGTAGCTCAAAACCTTCTGCTACTACAACCCCAGTGAATGTGGATAGAAACACACCCAACCAAGAACTATCTACTGCTGTGTTAGCCAAAGAAATCTCCGGAACTGTCGAGGCCGCTCTCCCATCACTGGTCCCCTTAAGCAGCAAACCAAAAAATACTATTACTCCCAGAAGATCCCCACCGGCAAAAAAAATTCCAAAGAGAAAGGTCACACACAAAATTCAAAAGAAAAAAGGGGCTTCCAAGAACAACACCAAGAGTGCAAGAGGTTTGAATTTTAAGCCCCTATTCAAACTGTTAGACTCCATGACTACCAGCCCAAGGGAAAAGCAGATTGGGGGAAATCTGCATTCGGAAAATTTGCCACCCAACAACAACCAAAGAAAAGGGCAGCAAAGAGCTAAATCTATGGCAGCTCAAAACAACACCTTAAACAGCTGTCTCAACAATACCAACCAAATAGCTGTTATCAGTGCTCCTCATCAGGGTATACGCCCCTTCACCACGGAGACCCAAGCAGATGCCCAGCGCCCCCAGAACTTTCAAAACAAACATCCAACAAGCCAGTCTATGACCCAAATATCTGGGCTCCCCATTCCTTCTATGGCCATGCCTATCCCTGTGCTCATCAGAGACAGGAGCATCCACTCCAGGAATAAAAGAAGAAAATTTAGAGGGCCTGTATCGGAGAGGAGACCTCTAACAAACCAGATGCAGTTAGACCATTGGAACCCCGAACAATACCCAAATTGGAGAAACTATAGGACCCAGTCTGCAAGAGATTATCCAGCCCAATACAACTTGGTCTGACTTGGGGATGCAGGGCCCTCCCAGAAGCATCATAGAGTTACACATACTGGAGATGGGGAGGCCGTGAAACTACAGATTTCTGGGGTCAACAAGGGCGGTACCAACTTTACAATGTATAACTCTAATCCCATTCCATCAGAGCACAGTGTACCAGTTTTCTTCAACCAAATTTCGTCATCCATTGCTAAAGACCAGTCCAACCCCCTACAAAAGCAACAATGTAATTATGGTAAGAACCATAACAGGAAATCATCTATAAAGATTCTTTCCTGGAATACAGCGGGGTGGTCAACTAAAACTTGGGACACAGCTTTTATTGATTACTTAACTACATTTGATATCTTGTTGCTTCAAGAGACATGGACTCAAGAGGACCCGATTCTAGATGGTTACACGACCCACACTCTAAAAGCGGCCCCCAGTGAAAGAGGCGGGCGGAAAAAAGCAGGCATGGCCATCCTGGTATCAACAGACCTCAAAGCATCTGTTCAAAAACTCCAACCCTCTTGCAATCTAGCCCTTGCAATGGTTTTGACATTCACCTCCCATCTTCTATTAATCATTGATGTATATTTACCTCCTCTAAAGTCTCGTACAGAATGTAAAGTCCAATGGGCTAAACTAGTTGCTTATATAGATAACTTGTTATCATTATTCCCAAATGCTTCTCTAATGATAGCAGGAGATTTTAATGCTAGAACTGGAGAAAATGATGAGGTACTATTTGCAAAGTTCAAAATGTTGCCTCCAGACCCACCCTCCCCCTGGTGTTCCCACAGACAATCAAAGGACCGAGGCTGTAATTATGGAGGTCTTTGTCTCATGGAAATGGTCAACAATTTGGACTTGATACTCTTAAATGGGATCATGGAAGGAGATACACCTGGTGAATTCACTTTTACCTCACTGGCAGGTGCATCCACTATAGATTATATCATGGTCTCAAAGGATCTGAGGAATTTAATTACTGATTTTAGGGTCGAATGTCGCTCTGAAAGTGACCACTTTCCCTTGTGCACCATACTCAATCTTGGTGCCACCAATGTGTTCGCTGACAAAGAAATGACACTCCCACCCTCATCTGAAATTAGAGCTGCCCGGGTCAAGTGGACTACCGAATTTGATGTTTCCATGAGACAACGACTTTTCTCAGACCCCCTTTCCCATCTCGGTACATTGATCATAACCACAGATTCTAGCTCAACTGCTCTGGATACTTATAAGGATTTGGTCCAGCATCTTCAGCCACATCTAAAATATAATAATACAAACCCCCACTTTCCCCACACTAATCGGGGGAAAATGTGGTTTGATCGTGAATGCAAAATGGCAAAAAAAGAGCTGATGGCCAAACTCAGACTGTATCGTGAACAGAACTTAGCCAGGATTCCCCCTAATTGGTTCATCCTGAAGAGAAATTACAAAGCCCTCATCAAAAGGAAAAAATTTCAGGCCCAGAGAGAGACTTGGCAACGTTTGACAATGGCAACTATCCTCAAAGACTCAGTCACTTTCTGGAGGATAGTGGCAGGTGAAATGCGGGAACATTCCCTCCGGATTGTTTCCCACATTTTGCCTAGTGCTTGGGAGGAGCACTTTCAGAATATCTATTCCATACACCCTGCCTGTGCCCAAAGTCCACCAGTAAGTGATAGAAATCTACCAGACTGGCCTCCAGTCTCCCCTGCGGAAATATCTGCCCTGATTTGCAAATTGAAAGCCGGTAAAGCCCCCGGGATGGATTATATCCCAGCAGATTTTTTAAAATCAAACTCGGATTGGTGGGCTCCAGTACTGGCATCCCTGTTCTCCTGGATCAACTACACAGCATGTATTCCAGAGGACTGGGGTCTTGCAATTATTGTCCCATTATTCAAAAAGGGCCATAGGGGGGACCCAGCTAACTATCGGCCAATAAGCCTACTTAGCACTGTTAGTAAGTTATATGCCAGCCATTTATTGAGTAAATTAACAGACTGGCTGCAAGTAGAGAACCTGTTGGCAGAGGAGCAAGCTGGATTCAGATTGGGAAGATCTACCTTGGACCAGGGACTTATTCTCCACCACCTTTCCCATAAATATTCCTCCCCTAAAGGTGGTGCCCTGTACGCAGCCTTTGTTGACTTTAAACAGGCTTTTGATCGCATCCCAAGGCACAAACTTTGGGCAAAGTTTGAAGAGACAAACATAGACAGGAGACTTCTCCTGTTAATGCGACGTCTCTATGAAAACTCAAGTCTACGAGTTCTTTGTAATCCAGCAGGAGTGTTGTCAAACTCAATTCCAGCTCATAATGGGGTAAAACAGGGTTGTGTGCTAGCCCCAACCTTGTTTAACTTCTACATAAATGGTATTGTGAGCAATCTCTCGAAAACCGAATTTCATCCCCCCAAGCTATTTTCACGACCCCTCTCCATGTTACTGTTCGCGGATGATGTAGTTTTATTGTCTTTAACCTGTGTTGGCCTGAGAAGGTTTTTGAGGGCCTTCTCTACCTATTGCAATCACGAGCAACTAGTAATAAACTACTCAAAAACCAAAGTACTTATTACTAGTAGAAGAAGAAACAAACACAAATGGGTTATAAATAACCACCCCATAGAGCAGGTTTCCTGCTTCAAATACCTGGGCATAATTTTCAGTTCCACAGGCTCTTGGGTCGCCCAACTAAAACATGCATCACTGAATGCCCAGAAGAGCGCTGCAGCAATAACCAGATTCTTTTACTCTAAAGGAGGGCGACAAGTATCTTCTGCTATCCAGGTTTTCAAGGGCAAGGTTATTTCCCAAATGTTGTATGGCTCCCAAATTTTTGCAGGTACAAACTTAAATTCCTTGGAAGTAGTACAGACTAAGTTTCTGAGATCAGTTCTGGCTGTACCTCCATGTACATCAAATGTAGCCCTCCGTTTGGAGGCCGGTCTAGTGTCCATAAGAGCACGGGTCAAAGCCCTTATGATTAACTATTGGTTAAAACTTATATTCTTTACAGAAGGGTTGGCCCCCTTGGTTCTAACCGATTCCTACCAGTCCAAATGGAAACAGCTTGTAGCCAAAGAAATACAGCAAATCGGCTTCTCTAACTGTACCTTAAAAGCGATGGGCTACGCTAATGCCAAAGCCGCAGTTAGACAAAGGATTTGGGATATAGAACTCCAAGATCATGTGAGCCTTCTGGGTAATCACAGCCTAGTCACCTACAACAAATTTACTATATCCCCATACCTGACTGGTTTAATGCCTCCAAAGATTACAAGAGCTTTTACTCTAGCCAGACTGAACACTCTCCCTTCCAAGCTTTTGGATGGGAAATTCCAAAATATTCCCCTCTCAAATTGTTTGTGCCCATGCGAAATGAGCCAAGTAGAATCAGTCACCCATGTCCTTCTTTATTGTTCCTTCTACCGTGACTTACGTAAGGAACTTATTCAACCTGTTATCGACAAATTTCCTGGGAGACCTGTCAATTTCTATGCAAAGTTACTTCTCTCTGACAGGTCCCAGCAGATTTCAAACTGTGTTGCCAGATTTTGCACTGCTGCAGTAGTTGTACGTAGGCTTATGACTGCCAGTAATTCTAGTTCTTGATCACCTTATGGAGTGTGGTTTCCACTTTAGGGTTTGATGTTGGCCTGATTTTGATACACTACATTACCCACCCTTCTGATATTGACTATTTTATAACAGTCCTGTTTCTATTTAGTGGCTTTTATCAAAAGTTTTACAATGTTTTATAAGTGTTTTAAGGTGTTTTATCCTGTCAAATTTAATGTTTTATTCTGGCAAATCATTTTATTGTGGCAAATTGATATTATTTGGTATCTCTTGTCTTGGTTAACAACCGTAAATAAAGATTCATTCATAACGTGGTTTCCATGGTATGGGGGATATTTAAGGAGTGGTTTTGCCAGTGCCCTCCCTTAGTGAGTTTTCACAGCCAAACAGGGATTTAAATCTAGATCTCCTCAATCCTGGTCTGATATACTATCCACTATAATACCTAGACCAGGTGTCTCCAAAGTCAGGCCTGGGGCCCATATGTGGCCTGTTTTCAAATTACGAGTGACCTGCAGCCGCTTCTCCCCACCTCTCAAGGATCTCAAGGATCAAGGAGATCCCCTGGCTCCATTGCTGCAGTGCCCGCCCCTTTCCCAAGGCAGGGAGTGCTCAAGCAGGAGCCCTACGCCTCCCGCGCCGAGGTCCTCCCACCCCAGTGCACCCAGCCTCTGCCTCCCTTCACTGCTCAGGGTGCTCTCCAGCCCTCCAGGACGGACATGTGGCAGGGTCACTGCCGGGCAGTTTCCCCACCACCACCTCAGGATCCTCTTGGCTCTTCCGAAGCGCAGCTCTCCTGCTCTTCTGCTCGCTGCCGTTTTCCTGCAGAAGGACACTGTGGCACTGCCTTTTCCAATGACTTTCCCTTTCCCGTGGGTTCAGCGCCCCTCGCGCCCCATTAGTTGCCTGCGGAAGCTCTCTCGGGAAAGGGAATGGGTGGTGGCGAGAGCTCGGAAAGCTTCCCTGCACAGTTGATAAATATAAGTTTGTACGTGTCTACCAAAAAACAAAACAAAACACTTTTGACTTCCTATGGGACATATTTCCAGATAAATGTGTATGGGAATTTATTTATTTATTTATTTATTTATTTGTTAAACATATATCCCACCCATCTTCCCAAGGGGAACTCTGGGCGGCTAACAGCGATAAAAACAAGTAAAACAAGATATAGGGCTCCGAACAGCAGAAAGCAAGATGGCGGCAGGCCCGAGTGAAGGGAGGGGGGAAAAAAAGAATGCTGTCTCGGTTGAAAAAAATATTATAACAAGAGAAAACAGGAGTTATACCGCTGTGGACTCAATAAATCCCAATAAATCTTCTCTTCTAGAAAGAAAAAAAATCACGAGGGAAACAAGTACAAAACAAAATAAGCATAAAATGCATTATTTAAAACATCTCAGGAAAGGACATGGATGCCTGGTGTGCCTGCTTAAGAAAGTATTTAATTTGCATTTGATGCATTAACATTAATGAATATTTATTTATTTATTTATTTATTTATTTATTTATTTATTTATTTAT
>JAHTLZ010000204.1:4410462-4430216 GCA_023846285.1 Phrynocephalus versicolor | reverse complement strand
TATTTATTTATTTATTTATTTATTTATTTATTTATTTATTTATTTATTATCTATCAGCCTGACATTCTTTGACTGGTCAGGCCCCACACATTTTCACCTCACCAAATCTGTCCCTCCTTGCAAAAAGTCTGGACATCCCTGACCTAGACTCTCACCGTACCTATAACCCATTGTATATTTTAATTAAATATAAGAAAGCAAAAGGAAGAAAACGCTATCATAAACAGAAAATAGGAGTGGGATCTGTGCATAGTAACAGAAAAAAAGAAAGAAAAGAAAACAGTACCAAAATTAAAGATGCTAATTTTCTGAAGTCTTTTGTAGAAAAAGAGCAAACATGGTACATGGGATTATTCATATTTATCATGCAATTGTAGTATTCAGTTTAACTGGCATGTACAAATCTATAGCACTGTAATAAATTCTGTGTCAACTGTAATTTGATTTCCTATAACTAAAGCCCATTATTATCTGTCCTGTTGTTTCCGATAACAATTTTTTTCGCATAACCAATTGCCTCGGAGAACGAATTAAATTCGTTATCAGAGGTACCACTGTACTTGAAAAGTGCTATCATATCGCCTTTCAGTCGTCTTTGCTCAAATCTAAGCATCCCCAGTTCTTTTGGTCTTCCTCACAGGTCTTCGTTTCAGGTCTTACTTTTTACCCTCCTCCGAACTTCCTAAATTGTAGCATCCAGAACTGGACACAGTAGTCATGGTGAGGCCGTAACCAGTGCCAGATTGAGGGGAACATAAACTTCACAAGATTTGGTGACTTAACGCTTCTCTTAATTTTGCACAAAATAACATATACCTTTCCAGCCATATCCCATTGTTGGCTCCTATTCAGCTTGTGATCTTCAGAAAATCCACAATAGCCTTCTCACATGGAATATTTCTTGTAACTGTGTATTTCTGGCATGTCCAAACTTCGGCCCTCCTGATGTTTTGGACCACGACTCCCAGAATTCTAAGCTTAGATGGCCAATGGCAAAGGACTGTGGGAGCTGCGGTGCAAAACATCTGGAGGGCCGAAGTTTGGACATGCCTGGTGTATTTGGTTGCTTTTTCTGGGTATAGAAATTTCTAGATACAGTGGCACCTTGTATAAAGGAATTAATTCGTTCCAAAGGAAATTAAGTTAAGCAAATTTTCCTTTATACAAATTTCCCACAGGAATGCATTGAAAACAGAGTAATCCATAAAACCATTTTTATGTTGTACAGATTTGCCCCATAGGCAATTCTGTTAAGCAAATTTCCCCTATCTCCGGATTTTTTTATGTTGTACAGATTTTATGTTATACAAACCCTTTGTTATACATGGGTCCACTGTATCCCTGTTAAATTTCATTCTGCTGTTTTTAGCTCACTGCTCAGGCTGAACAAAATCTTTTTGAATTTTGTCTCTGTTTTCCATGATACTAGCTTCTCCACCTGACTGTGTGCATTTGCTACTCATCAAATAATCAGCTACAAAAATATATACCGTACTGTATATAAAGCTCCATGCAAATGGAGCAGCAGTAAGTGAAACAACATGCTGCTACTTATATTATTGTACCCTATGGCAGCCTTTCTTGTTGAACAAAGAAGGCAATTTCTGGACAAGGGGGGGGGGGAGAAGCTTTTAAGAAAAGGTAAAACACTGCCCGATGCTTCATCAATGCTACACAGATCAGCAAACTGAAGAAAGTAGCTGAGTTTGGAATATGGAAAGCACTCGTATGAGGACAGATGCTCTTCAGAATGGAATCTGAAACATGCTCCCGGAGGAAATAACAAGGGAAACTGAAAAGCTGAAGGGGGGGGGGGGAATCTTCACTCGGTGAAAGTTAATTTGGTTTAAAAGGACTAGAGGCTTTTCTTTAAATAAAGCCTTTCCCTCCTGTGACAGAAATCAATTTGCCTAGTAAGCTGAAAGCTGTTAACCATTTGTGTAAAATAAAATAAGTTGAAACAGAAATCAGGTGAAAATACCCGCTTTTCAACATAATATTTACTGTATATACTCTAATATAAGCCTAGTTTTTCAGCCCTAATTTTGGGCTGAAAAAAGGGGCCCTTGACTTATATGCGGGCCAATACTTTTAGCTACTGAGGCAAGTGCTTGGGTCGGTGGCTAAAAGTCATTTTAAACATTGTGTGCCGCTTCTCATGACCCCCCTCTGCATCACAGGGGAGCGGCGTGCGATGTTTAAAATGACTTTAAGCCACTGACCCAAGCACTTGCATCAGTGGCTAAAAATCATTTTAAACATCACACACCACTCCCCCAGCTCACAAAGGAGGAGCTGCCAGGCCCTGCTGCATTTCCCACCCTAGACTTATACTCGAGTCAATATGTTTCCCCAGTTTTGGGGGGGTTAAATTAGGGGGGTCGACTTATACTCGAGTATATACGGGTATGTGTTTTTAAACACAGACAACATATCTTCTCTTTCCATGTACCGCATGCCCCGGCAGACGAATCCCAGCAGATGATGTGAACTGCCAAAATGTCCTTTACTCAGCAATGTGACCATCTGTCCTCCAACCTAATAAATCTGAAACCCTGAAACAGCTATAATAATGTGGGAAACCAAGAAGCTAAATCCCAAGTGTCTGTCTCTGTTGTAAAAGCTTGAAATAACTCTTACAAATTGTCTATTTAAAGCAAATTGGCCTCTTGTGATGTTTGCTGCCCTTGAGGACTGAAAGGGTTCATATAGTAGCTGTATGCTGACCTAACATTTTAGGACAGAATTGCCCGAAATAGCTCCGCGAAGCACTGAAGCTTTCCCTCAGAGACAGGGAACGTAAGCCGTATTTCAGCAGCAACATGTGCGCGATGCCACATGTTTGTCTACTTCATTCATCTATATTTATGTCTGATCCAGCCAGTGAGCAATGAAATTGCATCATTCCCTTTGTAAACCAATGCAGTGGCAACAGCAAATGAGGAAAAAGCTAAACATAGATCCTGCATAATATCTATCTGGGGAATTAAATAATGCATCCTTGTCCTTTCCCCTGCTTCTCCTTGCAGAACACTTAGCGCTAGGATCCATCTTGAAGCATTGCAGGGCAGCTCAGTGATTCACCCTCTTCCCCCTTAATGCAGAAGAAATATTTTAACTTTCAGCGGGCTAAAATTAGTCTGCTTGTAACGATCGGAAATGTGAGCAGAATAATACTCCATTACAAAGCAGAGCTGTCATGTTGTGTAGCGTGTACGCTAACTAATGGAGTGAAACTCTGGCTGCTCTCACAGACCAAAAGTTAAGATGGCAGGTGAATACAAAACACGGCATATAAATCACTATGTGAATATGAAATGAAAAAGACAAAAAAAAAAGGTGACTGAAATTATGACCTCCAGAAAAGTTCTTTCTTCACATGCAGTAAGATCTCTACTACTGTCCCAACTATACTTAGGCTCCCCGTAATCAGATACGAATAAGACACAGAAAAGAAATTACAACCAGACTGAAAGCGATACAGCATGCCGTGCAAGACTCAAGAACTCAGCTTTTAAAAATACCTTTGTCAATAACCGCCTGTCTTTCCATCAAAAAGATAGCTCATATTAAATCTAAAACAATAAAAACATCATATAAGCAGCAAGAACAAAATCTAAATTTATAAAAGTGAGAATCAATGCCAGCCAAACCATCGATTTCACTGGAAGATGTATAAACGAATAGCATTGCCCTGGCTCCTGAAACGGGAAAGGGGGGGGCACACTAAATTTCCCATGGTTCGAATAATACCACTGGAAAGAGTTTGTGAATGTCAGCTGATCTAGGAAACCACATTATGGTCATCAAGACCCTGCCCTCTTTAACACAAACATATGCATAATAATAGAAACCAGTCCTAGTAGAGACCTGCCTCCTACAAGCCCAGGTCACAACTGTGGCCAAGAGTGCATTTGCACAATTAAAACTATTACGCCAGTTATGCCGGTTTCTTGAGAAACCTGCTCTGGCCACTGTGACACAAGCCCTAGTGACATCACGGCTGGACTACTGTAATGCGCTCTATGAGGGGCTGCCGATGGAAAGTCTCAGGAAAACTTCAATGGGTCCAAAGTGCAGCAGCCAGATTGCTGACTGGGACGGGTTACAGAGATCACATTAAACCCATATTAAAGCAGCTCCACTGGCTGCCAATCGGCTATTGGGCACAATTCAAAGTGCTGGTTTTAACCAATAAAGCACAAATTGGCCTGGGTCCAAGCTACCTCAAAGATCGAAACACGCAGTATGAACCGACTTGAGCGCTAAGGTCATCAGGAGAGGCCTTTCTCTCCATCCCGCCACCTTCACAGGTGTGTCTCAGAATAACACATGAAATGGCTTTCTCTGTTGCTGCTCCCAGACTTTGGAACTCCCTCCCACTGGAGGCCAGGACGTCCCCATCTCTGCTGTCTTTCCAGAAGCAGGCAAAGCCCTTCCTCTTCAGGCAAGCTTTCCCTGAATGAATCCCCTATTATGTGACTTTTAGATGGATTACCATGCATGATTGAATTGACTACTCTCATAAGAACACCAGAGTTTCCCCTGCTAGTTTCCATCCCTCATATTGGATATTTTTCTTTTTGTGTGTTCTTGGTAGCTTTAATGTTACCTCTTCTAATTCCCTGTTCTTAACTTGAATATGCTTTTAATGTTCTGGGCTGTATATTGTCCCTCATTATTGTAACCACGTTGGATCCTTTTCCAAGGAGAAAGGTAGAGTAAAAATATTCTAAACAGACAAACAAACTGAATTGCATCTCCAAAGAAGAGCAGACATATTCAGTCTTCCTTCACCGCTACTGATGGTATGCACAAATCCTAGGCTGCTTTGTGATACAGAGGGCACAGGAAGCCTTCCTCCTCCCTTCCAACACCAAAGCTGTGCTGTTCTGCGATAAAATGACTATTAGGCTATCATTCAGGGGCACAGGGTTACCAATACATCTCTAAGGGTCTTTTCACACGACCCCTAAGATCCGCTGGCAACTTAAATTCGGACCAGAGATCTTGGGGGTTCGTTGCTCTTCCTGCATCCCCACCCCTCCGCACTTCCTTGATCCTGTCTGTGTGAGGGGAGGGAGGAAGAAAGAGAGGAAAAATGCAGGCTCACCTCCGTTTGCCGGTCCAAGCCTCCCCAAGCCCCGTCGTCATCCTGATTCCTTCTCTTAAAGGGGTGGGAGGCAAAACAACAACAACAACAAACAGAAGCGAGGAGAGCCTGGCACTCACTCCTTTACATCCGGATCTGGGATTTTTCACCCTCCAAAGCAGGTACTTGAAAAGTGCACTGGGAAGCACTTAGGTGGGCGTGGCCGCACTTAATTTTCTGTAAACTCCAGAGCTGGTGGGGAAACAATTTTAAGCTCTGGAGCTGGGAGCCATTTGCCACGGAGTTTAGGGGTCGTGTACAAATACCCCAAGTGTTGTTTTTAAAGTTATAGGAAACCACCTTATCATCTCAATACAAACTGCCCAGAGTAGCCATGTAACACCCAGACTAGTTGTGTAGCTAGATGGAGTGGTATATAAATTTATTAAATAAAAAAGTAATAAATATCACAAGAAGAGATGGGCACTTGATGGGGTGGCCGTCCAGATGTTCCACAGAGGCACCAGTGATGTCCTTTAAATATGTAAGACTAAAAAGAGGCTCATGGTGCAGTGGTTCAACTGATATACCGCAGCTATAACTTTGCTCATAAGAACATAAGAAAAGCCATGCTGGATCAGGACAAAGGCCCATTTAGTCCAGTTTCCTGTATTTCACAATGGCCCCGCCAAATGCCTCTGGGAGCGCACGAGACTAGATATCTGTCTCCTGATGCCTGGCCTATGAAATACCCTGTTTTTTAAACCTGAAGATTACACTTCCCCATCATGGCTTGTAACTTGTGATGGGCTTTTCCTCCAGGAATCTGTACAATCCCCTTTTGAAGGCATCCAGGCCAGATGCCATCACCACATCCTGTGGCAGGGAATTCCACACACTAACAACATGCTGGTTAAAGAAGTATTTTCTTTTGTCTGTTCTCAGTCTCACAACCCTCAATTTGAGTGGATCTCCCTTAATTTTGGTATTTTGTTAGAGGGAGAAGAGCATCCCTCTATACACTTTACTCATGCCCTGCATTATTTTGTACATCTCAATCATATCCTCTCTCAGGCGTCTTTTTTTCCAGGCTAAAGAATCCCAAATGCTGTAGCCTTTCCTCATAAGGGAGGTCCCCCAGCCCAGTAATCATTTTAGTCCTTCTCTTCTGCACCTTTTCCAGTTCCCCTATGTCTTTTTTGAGATGCTCACCACCTGGAGTTTAATTCCAGGTAACAGACACAAGGTTCACTCAGCCTTCCATTCTTCCATGGCTGGTAAAATGAGTACCCAGCTTGCTAGAGGGGTGGGCAATGTGGAGCCTGGATAATGTCTTGTAAACTACCCAGAGAGTGCTTTAAGTCTATGGGACAGTATATAAGAAGGACACTTTGCTTTTTTGGAAATTAAAAAAAACAGCCATCAATGCCATTTAGCTCTCTACGAAAGCTTTATCATGGCAGCGAAGGTAGACAAATACCAATTGCCCTTACGATTTATGAGGCTAAAGTCGTATTACAGATTTATTACGGTGCTGAAATCTGGGAGTCTTGAGAGACTTATGGCAAATCCATGAATAAGCATTCTCCAAAATGTCCTGACCTCGGCTGTGCTGCTCAGCTCTTCCAAACTGGCTTTCTTTAGGGAGTCAATGTGTCTCATGTTTGGTCTTCCTCTTGTTCCCTTCCAGCACTATTTCCCAGCCTTACTATCTTGTCCAGAGAATCATGATGTGTCCAAAGTTGATCAGCCTCAGTTTCAACGTTTTTGCCCTCTGAGACAGTTTAGGCTTGATTTGATCTAGGACAGTGGTGGCGAACCTTCAGCACTTTTGAAGTTTTGGACCACAACTCCCACAGTCCTTTGCCTTTGGGAATCTAGGCTTGGAATTCTGGGAGTTGCGGTCCAAAACATCTGGAGTCACCACCACTGATTTAGGACCTACTTTTTTTCTTTTTGTCTTCCAGCACCACATGTCAAACAAACCAATGCTTTTCCGGTCAACTTTCTTCACCATCCAGGTCTCACACCTGTATATAGTAATCAGGGATTCAATAAGTGTGGATGATCTTGGTCTTGGACTCTGGGGATACATTTTCTAATTCCCCCATTGCCATTCTTCCTAATCTCAGTCTTCTTTTGATTGCTTGGTTGCAGTTGCAGTTTTGATTGATGACTGAATCAAGGTATACACAATCTGTATTTCAGTTTCTGCATTTTCTTCTTTATCCCTTCTTTCGTTTTTTAAAAAAGTCGTCCCATTCACTCAATGGTAACCTACAAGCTCAATATTCATATAAGCTTCCTCGTTTTAAAAAAATACTAACTTGGAACCATTTTCTCCTCATTTAATGTGAGGAAAGCCTTTTCCAGTCCAAATGTGCACAGAAGAAGAAGTCTAAGATTGACAACAGTCTGACGCCACTTACACAGCCCAGCACTCCCAAAAGGATCAATTTTTCTCCCCTCCCAGCTCCCTTCTGAATAGATCTATGCACATGTGAGGACTACACGGACACATTGTATTCAATATTAGCACAGTTGGAAATCAACTCTTTCCAGAAAACCATTTATGATACCAACTTAACAAATAGCTAAATGTAAGTCAGTAGCACCACATTCAGGAAAGTGGCAGGAATAAAGAAAAAAGGAATGATGTGAAAAGGAAAGTTTGATTTTTAAATGACTGTGTGGGTTGCACCACTATTCATAGTTATGCTGAAGATATTCTAAATATAAGACAGTGGATCACTATCAATTTGAAATTGTTCAGGAAAGCACATGTCTAGTTTTCACATGTGTATCTTTAGAACTGCAGAGTAGAGATGGGCACGAATAAAAAAAATGGCATTTCGTTTGTCGTTTGGAGGGTCCGTTTCGGTTCGTTTCCATTTTTCGCGAATTTTTGCAAAAAAATCGTTTTTGTTTTTGTTCGTTTCGTTACCATTTCGTTACCATTTATTTCAATTTTTTGTGATTTTTTTTTTTTTAGGATTTTAAGCAATTCACTCATATTGCAGTAACGGAAACGAAACACATGACAAAATTTCCGGAGTTTCTGTTCGTTTCGTTTCATTTTAGAGACAAAATTTGTTTGTCATTTCGTTACGTAATGAAACGAAAAAACAAAAATGGAAACGAAAAATTGTTCATTTCATGCCCATCTCTACTGCAGAGTTCTCACCAAGGATATGGACCTGAGTTGGAGGACTCACTGTTAAGTTGGACTTAAGTTGCATCTGTGACTTGACTCAGACTCAACTCAGTTTCCCCCCCCCCAATGACTTGGACTTTGGGACTCAGAATCCACCCCCAACCACCAACCCCCCAAGGAAAGAAAGCTTATTTTTAATAGGGTCTCAAATTTGGGGCTTTGCCTAATTAAAGCTCTGCTTTTTAAAAAATGTAAATATTGATACGAAAGGAAATTACCTGAAGGAACACCTCCTTCCATATTTATTCAACCAGATCAAAATGCTGAGAGGGGCAAAGTGTCTCTCCTTAAAGAGTGTTAAATTCCAGCATATTTCTCATCACTGGCTATGATCCTCTACAGTTGATAGGAACTGGAGTCTTTGAACAATATGAGTGCTACTGCTTGCTCCCGCAGCCATAATGTCATCTTCAAATCAGGTTCAGTGGTGGCTTCAAAAAAGGAATCTTTTCCGCTCATGCCCCTCCCAACGGCCAAAGCTTGCATAGTACAGTGATCCCCTGCCTATTGCAGGGGTTAGGGACCCAACCCGACACGCGATAATTGAAAATCCACGATATGCGGATACAAGGTCGGGTTGGGCCTGGGGTGCCTAGCTGGGGGCTCTTGTACTTAGCCCCAGGCTGGCGATGCCCCGAATGGGCTTGCGAGGGCCTTTCCAGGTCTTTTGGAGGCCCCAAAAGGGCCTCCTTGCGAACCGGAAGTCATTTCTGAGACCTTCGACATGCCCTCCCCCCTTACCCCAGGCCTTTCCCCCCTTATCCCAGGGGGTCTTTTTTCATAGACTGTGGTCCCACGAGATAGTGGGACCGCAGTATATGAACCGCGAATGGGCGGGGGACCACTGTATATAAATTATGGTCCTTCCACTGCAAGTGAACATCTTTTTTATTTTCCCAGGCATTCTAAAGCATTTCAAAGTACAGTGGACCCTCGTATAACAAACAGTTTGTATAACATAAAATCTGTACAACATAAAAAATTCCAGAGATAGGGGAAATTTGCTTAACATAATCACCTAAGGGGAAAATCCGTACAACATAAAAATGGGATTACTCCATTTTCAATTCACTCCTATGGGAATTTATATAAAGGAAAATTTGCTTAAAATAATTTCATTTGGAACGAATTAATTCCTTCATACAAGGTACCACTGTACTTTTAAATGCCACAAATATAAGTCTAGATTTCTTGCTTTAAGTATTATTTATTGTTGCTATTTTTATTTTTACTTGTTTTACTTTTAGCTTCATTTACCTTACATTCTATTAATAAAAAACTAGCTAACGACAGAACAATACCCAAAATTTCCAGCAGCAGATATTTTTGTATACCTAAACGGTTTCATTACACAGAATGAAGGGATATTTAAACAGCAAAGTTGTTCTGTTTTGAAAAGAATGGCAATTAGATTGCCAAGAAAGAGAGCTTTTCTTTCCCAGAAAGATTTGAGGCCAGACCTCCATGTTATGTATAGTTTCACAATTAGTACAACAGATAATGCTGCCAGTTGGAACCGTCTCCTGAGAAATCGGCCTGGAACATATATGGGCAACATTATTTTTAAAATGCCCTGCCTTTTAAACATTTGGTGTTCATCTCAGTTTTGCCAAATGTGTTAAGTCTTCTTCTTTTATATATATCTTTTATTTTTTACTTTATTGTGTTTGGCATCAGGCTGCATGTCAAGCTCATAACTGGATTGATAGGTTTCTTTATAATCAATCCACAAGAAAGCCTGTCTGTTTATGCCTCCCGCATAGTGACGTTCCCGCGGCTATTAATGATAAAATTCATTATGTCTTATATTATTAATGTGTGTGTGTGTGTGTGTGTGTGTGTCTGTCTGTCTGTCTGTCTATCTATCTATCTAGTTTTAGGTTCATTTACCTTACATTCTAGACAGACAGACAGACAGACAGAGAGACAGAGAGACAGACAGACACACACACACACACACACACACACACACACACACACATTAATACTATAAACATAAGAAGTTTTAAAGGAGCATGGACAAAATCAAAGACAGGTTAAACAGTCTGCAGGTAACTAACTGGAAACAGCTAGGCAACCAGAAGAGGCACTCTGTGAGCTACTAGTTCTGCTCTTTTACTTAGTTGGTGCAGAAAATATACTGCCTACACCGACTCTTGACCAAAATGATTTCTTCCCATGCAAAATGCTCTTGGAACTCTTGGCAGAGCAGAGGACATACCTCTTCCTGGTCTGATAAAGTGATGGGACTGAACTTTCAGCTTGACCTGCATCCTTCTGATTGACAAGCCCATTCTCCGAAACTGACCAGGCCTGATGACACAGCACCAGAACCTATTACCTATCCACATGACAAAGTCTTGCAAAGATAGGTGAAATCCTGTTCACACAAGTACGCCCATGGAAGGCTGACAACATCATCAGATATTAAACATATCCTATGTCAGTCCTGCAGCTCCTGTTTACCAAAGTCACCACCTCCTGCATTATCATCCCTGGTTGCCGCTGTGGCTGATAAGAACACAAGGACAGCCTGGCTGGAACAGGTCACAGCCCATCGAGTCCAGCATTCTAACACAGTGGCTCACCGGTTGCTTCAGGGTATTCCCAAGCAGATGTCTTCACCTGCTTAAGATTCCCCGCAAATGGCATTGAAAGATATCCTGCCTATCTCTCCAACCCAGAGGTTGTCCTTAGGCATCCATAATGATAGCTATTGATACCCTTGTTCTCGATGAGTTTGTCCAATCCTTTCTTAAAGCTGTCAAGGCTATCAGCTGCCACCACTTCTTCTGGCAGGGAGTTCCTCAGACCAGGGATCCATCCTCTGGGTGAAAAAGTACTTTTCTCTCATTTGTTTGAGATGTAGCACCCAAAAGTTTCATGGAGTGCCCCCTAGTTCTAGTGTTGTGCAATAGGGAAAACACTTTTTCCTTATCTACTTTGTCCACACTGTGTATGACTTTATAAACGTCAATCTTACCAATGGAGCT
Source organism: Phrynocephalus versicolor (assembly GCA_023846285.1). NCBI lineage: Eukaryota > Metazoa > Chordata > Lepidosauria > Squamata > Agamidae > Phrynocephalus > Phrynocephalus versicolor. The sequence continues at coordinate 4,418,917 of JAHTLZ010000204.1, read as the reverse complement.
CCCCCCAAAAAACTAACATCCCATATTCACTATTTCACTTCCTCCATACACTACCCAACATGGTACAGTGGACAGAGTAGTAAACTAGGATTCAATGCCCCCATTTGATTATGGAAACTCTGTAGGCGAATGGAACTGGTAACACCACTCCTAAAATGTCTCAGGCTCTTCAAATAACTGAAAGCATATACTTGCACTCACAGCGGTTTGCCTGTTTTTGTATAAAACAGTCTGAGGAGCCTTGCAGTATTAACCGTGTGACAATAATGGACTTAATCCCCGATCCGATTATTTCAGCATGCATACTGCACATTAATATGTAACCAAGTATTTGAGAAATGTATATGGTTCTGCTGCATACATTTAAAGCAGTCATGGTGATGGTAACCATGGTGCAATCCCGCAAGAATAGAATTATCATCTGGTAAAAGTGTTCGTGCTGTGGCAGTCGACCGAATGGATATAAATACACCTATTAGCAGCCTCAACTGAATCTTTAAACAGCACTGTAGGGACAGCAGAACTCTAAAAATAGCTGGATAATGCCGCATGCAAACACATGGCCTCAAAAGCACTTTGTCACACACACTGGGTGAATTTCAATTTCCCCCCCACCTCATAAAGTGCAAAATGAACATCCATGGCACATGAGAGATAGCAATGTGACATTCTCTGGCCTGTTTTTTTCTAGGTTTACCTTACAAATAGCAGGGTCACAATATCACTTTCTAAAGGCTAAAAAGCAGCCAGTGCTGAGTGGAATTTCAAAGGCAAGGATTCAAATCAGAATCCTAAAATATCATACAAGACAGAATTTAGACAACGAAAATGTGGCCACAACTCTCCCATTGGACATTTCAGGGGCCCTTAGATTTCAAACACCTTCTAGCTTATTCTCCATAGCCCTGGGTTCCCCTTCAAAAAGAAGCATGACAAACAATGGAGAAAATAAGATTTTCCTATCCACCACCTTATAGGAACCGCTCAATTAGAAGGGTCACACTAGAACAGTGATGGTGAACCTTTCAGTGACCGAGTGCCCAAACTGCGATTCAAAACCCACTTTATTTATTTATTTATTTATTTATTTATTTATTTATTTATTTATTTATTTATTTTGCAAAGTGCCAATACGATAATTTAACCTAAATACAATGGTAAACCTGGGTTACAAATGCTTCGGGTGCTACCCTTCAGGAAAGCAAGGACCAAAGAGCAGGATTTTGAATTTCCCACGGCAATACTGAGGGTGCTGTGGCCACAGGAAATTCAAAAGCCTGCTCCTTGATCCTTGCTTTCCCAAAGAGTAGTACCCAATCCATCTTTCTGCTCTGGGCAGAGAGCCAGATGGGGTGCTTCAGCAGTGGGAAAGCCAAGGGGAATGGCTGGAGCTACAAACGGCTTGTGGGCTCCTTTGTAGCCCCAGTTTACTCTCCAGCTACGCCGCTCTGGGCATCCCAAAAGCAGCGTGGCTGGACAGTAAACTGGGGCTACAAAGGAGCCCACAAACTGCTGTCTCCCCTTTGCCTGGCTCTCTGCACGAAGCAAAGTGGTGTGCTCTGAGTGGAGAGGGAAGTGCTGTGGCTGCGAAGGGGCAATATCACGTGCCTACAGAAAGGGCTCCGCATGCCACCTTTGGCACCTGTGCCCTAGATTCACCAACACTGGACTAGAATCCTAAGATTGCTTCAGAAGAGGTAGCTGTGTTTATGTTAGCACATCATTGTGGCACCTTAAAGACGAACAGCTACATTTTAGGTGTTAGTCTCTTTTAGCATATTAGGCCAAAACCACAATGGGCCACAACATTTTTGTCTTCTTTGTTTTTTTTTTTTTTCCTTCTGTTTTAGCCTGAAATGCTATATTTCCATGTGAGCTTTCATGGACAAGTCCACTTCCCCAGACATTATTTATTTATTTATTTATCCATTTATACACCACCAGTTTTGATTCAGAGAACAACTCCAGGGTGGGACTACGTGGCAAACATTTATGCGTGGCCGCAAAACAAAGAGACTCCTTGTCTCCTGTTGTGGCTGATATTCATTTCCTCTCCCAGGAAGCACAGTTCTATAAATAATGAGAATGACGGGTGACTGTATTAATCCCAGTCTATAGATAAAATAGCAGAAAAGTGGTAATGAGTACCTCTAATTATGAATGACTTTTGTAAGGTGGTTCTGGTTAATTCAGAAGAAAATGCAACACAATTGCAGTGTTTTTCATCTGATCATAGACTAAAAAACCTTGGCTAATATTGAGTCCATTAGAGTTTTAAGCATACGGGCATATCTTAACAAACTACTCATTCTTAACAGGATTTGCTTTTTCAGGTTACTACACCAAGAGAGGGAAAGAAGACTGTAGCCAGAAATCCTGCCTTCTGATGTGGGTTCCCATCCTTATGGAATGGGATCCCAGTAGAAATGCATCAGTCCCCCTCCCTCCCATCCTTTAAGAAAATGTTTAAGAGTATCTGGTTCCAAGAAGCATTTATGCGCATCCTCCACCGAGTTAATTCTTAACCGTGTCCCCTGATTCCAATATCATTTGGTTTTTAAAATTATCACACATTTTCTACTTGATGTTGGTCTATTGGGTGGATAGGTTGTTATTGTATTGTTTTGTTGTAGACTTGTCATGGACAAAAATCATGTGTGCAACGATGACATCCAATCAAAATATGCCATTGCACAAATCGCTGACAAGATGTGTGAAGTCTGGCTGCGTTGGTTTGGACATGTCTTGCGTGATTTATTTCATTTTTGTCACATTATCAGTTGGGGGGAAGGAAAGTGAGTGACTCCAATTGTTTCCTCTTAAATGGGTAACTGCAGCCCTCCAAATTTTTCTGGCCTAACTCTCAGCACTCTTAAGGAGAATAATCAGTAGTGGTTTGTTATGAGATTAAGTGGATCAGAACACTTAAAGCAGGCATGTCCAAAGTCAGGCCCGGGGGCCAAATGTGGCCCGTTTACACATTTTGAGTGGCCCGCGGCCTCTTCTCCTCACCGGCTCAGCCTGTCATGCATCCCTGGCGCCATCTGGCCACTCCCCATACTGGATGGAGGTATTAGCTTGCAGTTTTATGTTTTGCCTGCCCTCCCTGCCTCCGTCCACCACCACCCAGCCAATCTGCTCCCCGGCTCCATTGCTACAGCATCCTCCCTTCCTCCTTGCATGTCCTAGAGGCTTTCCCAAAGTCCAGCCCGGGGACCAAATGCAGCTGAATGGTCGCCCCCCTCACATTTTCACCTCAACAAATATGGCCCTCCTTGCAAAAAGTTTGGACACCCCTGACTTAAAGGGAAACAACTGCCCAATATCAGTTTAGGTTCAGCCCTAGCTTTCCCTTCCAGAGGATACGCATTGAGGTCTTTGACTATGGGTATTTATACACAACCCCTAAACTCCGGGGCAAATGGCTCCCAGCTCCGGAGCTTAAAAATGTTTCCCCACCAGCTCCAGAGTTTACAGGAAATTAAGTGCGACCACACCCATTTTAGCACGTCCCAGCGCTGCTCTCTGGAGGTGAAAATTCCTTGATGCGGTGTAATGATAGTGAGTGTGGGGCTCTCCTCGCTTCTGTTTGTTGTTGTTTTTGGCTCCTGCCCCTTTAAGAGCTACTTAAGAGACTGGAATGTTGCCGCGGCAAGAGCGAGAGGCAGAACGGAGGTGAGCCTGCATTTTTTCCTTTCTTTTTTTCTCCCTCCCCTCACGCAGACAGGAGCAAGGAAGTGCGGAGGGGAGGGGACACAGGAAGAGCGACAAGCCCCTAAGATCTCTGGTCCGAATTTAAGTGGCCAGCAGATCTTAGGGGTCATGTGAAAAGGCTCTATGACTTGACATCTGCTCCTGTGCTTTTTTCCAGTGTGGCAGAAAAGCTGAGGAGATGCCTCCAAAACCCAATGCCACTTAGTACTCATGAGCTAGCATATATGCTTATCCTTTGGTTCAGGTTTACCACATTTTCCCAAGCAATATTTTCTGAAACGCATGAGATAATCTTCACTCAAACCATCCCAAACTGGTCTGCTTCAAAGCCATTTTTGCTAGCGGTATCCTCTCTTCAGGTATCATATCACACTGTTCTCTTTCTGAGGGGATGGCTTGCCTCTCGTTCTGCTCCCACTAACAGACTCTGCCTTTGCCTTCTTTCGTTTTAAGTAGCAAAAGAAGTGATTTCTTAAATAACTTGGTAAGCAGCCATTCCCCCAAATATAATTGCAACTCAGTGTTCACCCATTAAATCTTGATTTTAACTGATTAGGCTGTCAATAATATATTGTTTTAGGTCACTTTAATTTTATTTTTATTTTTATTTTTATTGTGTTACTATTTATGGTTTTATTGTATAAATTGTTTGAATGTATTAATTGTTGTAAACCACCCAGAGTGACCTCGCTGTCAGATGGGCAGTATAAAACTCCAATAAATAAATAAATAAAATAAAATTTCATTATTGCAGCTGAAAGAAAAATACCTTTTATCATTGTTTCTCTAACTTTGCTTCCAACTATTTTGGGAGAAACAATGGTACAGAGCATACTATGTACATTCAGATCTCAACTGCACTTTGAGTATCCGACTGGTGTCACCCAGTTGTAACAAGAGGCTCAGTCACACATTTTTCTTTGATAAGAACCATGTTTCATGGGCCATCCTTCATGTTCCTTATTCCTGGGAAGCTCCACAGGTATCCCTGTTTCAATATCCCACCCTGAAGCTGTAGGAAAGTCACTATTACAATTATCTTAAGGAGAAAATACGGGTCTCAAATGTCTCTTTTTCTAATAAATTAAAGGAATTGAGTTATTAGAAACTTAATTCTAATAACTTGGAGTTCTTGGACTCATCCTTGAGCCTAGATGTCGAGGTCACAGTTGTGGCCAGTAGCACATTTGCATATTTAAAGCTAGTATGCCAGTTACAAGTGTTTCTTGAGAAACCAGTTCTGGCCATGGTGACACATGCCCTAGTGACGTTCTGGCTAGACCACTGTAATGTGCTCTATGCGTGACTACCAATGAAAAGTCAGTATGGAAACTTCAACAGGTCCAAAATGCAGGAGCCCGATTGCTGACTGCGGCCAGGTACAGAGATCACATTACACCCCTACTAAAGCAGTTCCACTGGCTACCAATCAGCTGTCGGGCACAATTCAAAGTGCTGCCCTTAACCTACAAAGCACTATACAACCTGGGTCCTAGCTACCTCAAAGATCAAATTTCACAGTATGAACTGGCCTGGATGCTAAGGTCATCAGGAAAGGTCTTTCTCTCCATCCCTCCACCCTCACAGGTACGTCTCATGGGGACACATGAAAGGGCCTTCTCGGCTGCTGCACCCAGACTCTGGAACTCCCTCCCACTAGAGGCCAGGACTGCCCCATCTCTGCTGTCTTTCTGGAAACAGGCAAAGACCTTTCTCTTCAGGAAAGCTTTCCCTGAATGATGAACTACCTATTGTGTCATTTATATGAATCTGCCATACATGATTCCACAGACTTTGTGTTTATAACCACTTATAACTTTGTGTTTATATCTCTCATTGTATAACTGCATTGAAACTATGTTTTCAATGTTAGTTTCCATCCCTCATAACTTTTAGATGATCTACTATACATTACATGGAATTTATACTGTTTTCTTTAACTGCTCATGTTTTCTTTTAGTTTTAATAATGCTGTAAGATACGCCTCAATTCCCTGTTCTCAAACTTGAATATGTAAGCTGCCTTGGGTCCTTTCCAAGGAGAAAGGCAGGGTAAAATTCCTCTAGATAGATAGATAGATAGATAGATAGATAGATAGATAGATAGATAGATAGATAGATAGATAGATAGATAGATAGATAGATAGATAGATAGATAGATAGATAGATAAGGGAACCGTGCGTTGAAAAAGTTTGAGAACACAACAAACTCAACAAACTTACGCAGCTGGCACAGGAGTTTTAACTATTCAAAGGCACTCCTGGGCATTGAAACTCAGAGACAAATCCAGGAGCAACCCCAAACTGCACAACTCTTTTTTCAATTGGAGGGTGATCCCATCCAGTACAGGTTGCATCCCTATCCCTTGTTCTCCCTTTCGACTGACAAGAAGCACCTCTGTCTTGTCTGGGTTCAGTTTAAATTTGTTCATCCTTATCCAGTTCATTACTGCAGCTAAACACTCATGTAAAGTTAAGATAGTAGCTCCCTCAGAATCCGGAGGTGACGAGAGGTAGAGCTGGCTGTCATCAGCATACTGGTGGCACTTAATCCCAAAACTCCTGATAATCTCCCCCAGTGGTTTCATATACAGTGGTACCTTGTATAAAGGAACTAATTCGTTCTAAATGAAATTATGTTAAGCAAATTTTCCTTTGTACAAATTCCCATAGGAATGCATTGAAAACGGAGTAATCCCATTTTTATGTTGTACAGATTTGCCCATAGGCGATTCTGTTAAGCAAATTCCCCCAGAATTTTTTATGTTGTACAGATTTTATGTTATACAAGCTGTTTGTTATACGAGGGTCCACTGTAGATGTTAAATAATTTAAGAGACAGAACAGATGGGAGGAAGGGAATCCCAGCCTCAATAGTACTTCTCTCTCCTCCTCAATGGAGGGAATGGCAAAGTCAGTAGGTTATCTGCCTGTCCCACTGCCCAGGCCTCCCTCTACTGAATCAAGTAATGAGATGGGGGAACCCAATTCCCCCGGCACCACTGAGGGAGGAGGCCCGGGGTGGGGCAATAAAGGTGACATGAGGTGCCCCTCTGTCATTGTGGCGTGCACATTGTTGCCAGGTGTCACTCACCATGACCTGGCCTCTCCCTTCCCAGGCTTGCCTGGCCCGACTGATCATGCCAGCGCTGGAGTTTCCCTGGGGCAGGGTCAATGCCTGCCGGTTGCCTCACAGCCACTTCGCACACACCTGCTCTTCCTATGTCCCCCTTCCCTCATACCCTGTTCCCCCGAAAATAAGACATCCCCCCCCAAAATAAGACCTATTTACAGTTTTGCCTCTTGCTGAAAAATAAGGCATCCCCCTAAAAATAAGGCCTCCCCAATAATAAGATAACAACAAATGTGTACTGTATTCTTCTTCATGGAAAAATAAGACATCCCCTGAAAATAAGACCCAACGCATCTTTGGGAGCAAAAATTAATGTAAGACACTGTCTTATTTTCGGGGAAACATGGTTACTATGTGCTCTCAGAGGGGAGGGCAGACGCTACTAGTTTTGAGAGGCCTCAGGAGAGAGTGAGAGAACCAGACACAGGCATGTCACGCACCTTCAGCTCAACTGCCTGGGAGCAGCCACAAGAACAGTGACAGTTCCAGGATGGAAAGGGATTCTGTGGTGCCCCTGATGGCCCTTGGAAGACACAGTTTGGGAACCACTCTCCTAGATAAGCCTGGATGGTAACTGCCATTAGCATTACCCAGCAAATCCCATAGTGGGGAATTATTTTATTTATTTATTCACAATATTTTTACCCCATATTTCTTCTTAGGAAGGCTCCAAGACAAAAAACAGACAAAAAAGTAAGCACCGTGGTACCTTGCATAAAGGAATTAATTCGTTCCAAATGAAGTTCTGTTAAGCAAATTGTCCTTTATACAAATTTCCCATAGGAATGCATTGAAAACGGAGTAATCCCTAATCACGACCATTTTTATGTTGTACGGATTTGCCCCATAGGCGATTCTGCTAAGCAAATTTCCCCTATCTCTAGAATTTTTTTATGTTGAACAGATTTTATGTTATACAACCCGTTTGTTTTACAAGGGTCCACTGTATCTAAATACTTTAAAACAGTGGTTCTCAACCTGTGAGTCCCCAGATGTTCCCGGACTGCAACTCGCAGAAACCCCTTCCAGCACAGTGAGTGGTGGAAGCTTCTGGGAGTTGCAGTCCAAGGAACATCTGGGGACCCACAGGTTGAGAACCACTGCTTTAAAAGGATCAAACAACCACCACACAAAAATATTATAAACAAAAAGGACACCCAAACCACATACAGAGCAGTAAGGAACAAACATCTATTTAAAAACTGGACTCAGGCCTGAAGAGAAAGATTTTTGTTTGCTTGAAGAACAGCCAAAGAAGGGGCCAGCCTGGAAATGATAGTTGTTTTCTGACCATATGTGGAGGGCTGAACCTATATTACATGATGCTGTTCCATTATAGCATTTTGAAGCCAAAATGAATTCACAGTAAAATGAACTCCTCTGAAGAAGCCAGAGTTGCAAATGCAACAATCTGCTTGAATATTGCAGCTACAGCGGATGCCAAAATACACATTCACTTTCCAGGGCAGGATAATCAACAAGGCCATACACAATCAACTACAGTATTGGGATACAAATCACTTACCTTTACGTGACTGAAGTCACCAACTTTGGTAGTTTCAGGTGGATTTATAGGTTTACTCTCAACTCGTGGTTTTATCACTTGTCG
>JAHTLZ010000204.1:4397478-4408360 GCA_023846285.1 Phrynocephalus versicolor | reverse complement strand
TCTTTCTTTCTTTCTTTCTTTCTTTCTTTCTTTCTTTCTTTCTTTCTTTCTTTCTTTCTTTCTTTACCCCACCTTTCCCCTTGGAAAAAGGCGGCTTACAGTAATGAGAGATAATATACATCCCAGTACAAATAAGACATGTTCAAGTACAGTGGACCCTTGTATAACAAACAGCTTGTATAACATAAAATTTGTACAACATAAAAAATTCTGGAGATAGGGGAAATTTGCATAACATAATCGCCTATGGGGAGAATCCGTACAACATAAAAATGGGATCACTCCATTTTCAATGCATTCCTATGGGAATCTGTATAAAGGAAAACTTGCTTAACATAATTTCATTTGGAACGAATTAATTCCTTTATACAAGGTACCACTGTATTGAGAACAGGGAACTGAGGGACATCTTACAGCAGGCCTGTACAACAGGTAGACCACAGGCTACCAGTAGCCCGCGAAGGGTTCAAAAGTAGCCTGCCAGCCACCAATAAAAAAGTGAGGGGATAAATTCTCCACCCCTCCCTCCCCCATCCCATGGACCACCACTGCCCCAGCAAAGTTCTGGGTCTGCCAGCTCACTTTCTCAGCTGAGCGGGGCAGTTCAAGGGCCATGGCGTGGTCCCCTGCTCCCCCCGCTGGCCAAATGATCAAGCAGGTGCAAGGGAAGTGTGTGCATGGCCAGCCTTCCCATAGGAATTCATTGAAAATCAATTAATCGAGTCCAGAGGGAACAGATTTCAATGCATTCATATGGGAAACTGCTGCTCTACTTACAATTTTTTTACTTAACAAGCATATGCTTGGAACAGATAAAATTCGTAAGTAGAGGTATTAGTGTACTAGCCCTCAGGCACTCTGGGCCAGAAAAAGTAGAACTCAGCCTGTTCAAAGTTGGACAGCCCTGTCTTACAGCATTAAAAGACAACATTACATTATAGCTACAAGAGAAACTGATGTGGATATACATGGCAGCAAGCAGATCACAAGTGGTCTGCTGAGCTCTATCCCCCACTTTCAGCTGAAACAAGTTCAGGAGTCAGAATGTATATCCACATGCTTTTTATGTAAGAGGGATAAAAATAAATATTTTTTAAAAGTAAAAGCTACACAAAGACACTCAAAGTTAATTAGTGCTGGAACCAATGTAAACTGAACCAGTTACACTGAAATAAATAAATTAAAACCTTTCTATTAAATAAATTAAATCTTCCCTGTGTAAACAAAGAATTAATTTGATCTTGCTCCAAACATGACCATGCCTTCTAAACACAGACGTTTGAATTTCATTTCATGAAAATAAACTGCTTGTTTGTTCATCTTGCTTCTCCATACCAGTCACGCCTTGTATTTATTGCTATATTTAATGAGAGCGGAGTTGAGATAAAGCAGAATAAAGCAAAAAGGAGTAAGAGTGCAAGGCCGAGAATTTAAAATTGGGTAGCTCACACATCCTTCTATTCTGTAACCTCCCAAACTGGAACAGTTGCTGCTCATATAAAGAATAATATACAGTACATTCAAGTATGTTAAAGAAAAATATAACATACATGAGGAACATATGACCCTGCAGATGTTTTAGGTAACATCTCCCATAATCTGCCAGCAAAGCCCAAGGCAAGACACTGTCCAAAACAGCTGGACAGTCTGCCCGTTTATGGGGTGTCCAAACTTTGGCCCTCCTGATGTTTTGGACCACAAAACTCCCAGAATTCCAAGCCTGTATTGCCATTGACAAAGGACTGTGGGAGTTGAGACCCAAAGCATCTAGAGGGCTGAAGATCAGACACCAGGAAAGAAGCTACAAAAACATGCACCGCCTGGAAAACAGATTCAAGGCTTAGTTTTAGAACTGAAACAACAATTAAATAATACTCTGCTAAGCTACCTGTTAGCAGGCTGGACAAAATGGGGTTACACCCAGAGCCGTTTTTCCAGTACTTCCAGAGCACTGCTATCCATTCAGTTTTCAACAGATACAGAGACAAGGGGAAGGCTCTTCTTCTGTTGCCATACTTCCCTTCCCCCCTCACTCCCTGGTAGGCCAGACTAGCATAAAGAAGACATCACATTTTGGGGCTTCCCTAGCAGATGAGAGTGTCAACTAATTCAAGACTGCTGAAAGCTGTGGCCAAAATAATCTGTTTCTGAGCCTAACAATGCCTATACTTGACTGTAGACTTATCAAAGAGGTTTATCCCATCTCATCTTCAACTCTTCTTGGGTGGCGATCCAAAGAAATTAGGATTGGTCTGTTAGTGGTCAGAACCGCAACACCATTAGGAAATTAAAACAGCTTCAGAGGAAAATCTTGCTTAAAATTTTGCACTTATTTAAGTCAGCACCCCCAACATCTTTGGTGATTTAAACCGGTTTAAACCAAGCATTTCTGATTTTATAAATAAACCATTGCTCTTTAAGTTTATTCATTTTGCCTTGTAGTGTTGAAAAGTGTACACCTGCCAGTATGTATTGCCTGATCTATATAATCATCTCACATGTATCCATCAGGAATATGGGCAATGAGACTGGAAATCTCTTGTGTTACCTTAAAACAGGCCTGCTCAAAGTCCGGCCCGGGGGCCAAATCCGGCCCGTCAGGCCATTCTGAGTGGCCCACGGCTGGCTGGCCTGCCCCTCCCTCCCACTCCTTCACCCCATTTTTTAAAGAAAGTGGGTGGGGCTTGCAATGGGGTGGCAGGGGTGGGGAGCAACCGGCCCCTGACAAATTCTCAGCCACCTAATCTGTCCCTCCTTACAAAAAGTTTGGGCACCCCTGCCTTAAAAGGTTTTCTATAGCTTCTTTTATTCAGATCTCAGTACTTAGCTAGATATACTGTACTTGCTGAAATCCTGTTTAGCATAATAAGTCACAACTAGAGAATCACTGGAATGTAAGGTAGAGCCAACTCACCAAATTCCCGGTTATTCAGTGGGCCTACTCCAGTTGTAACTTACCACACTAAGCAACTGGATTTCAGGCATTGTGACGAACAAGTGGGACGCTATTCCAGACTAAGCACTAATGTGAAAACTGGTGACAGCTAGGTCTGTGCGCCTATCCAGAGAGACCCATGGAAGGATTTTTAGAGACTGAAGCATGCTCAAAGAATCAACTACTAGCTCCACTGGAGTCATGTTGGATACTCGGTAAAGACTTGTTGTACTCGGCATTTCTGCCATATCATTTGCTAAAGCAGGGAAGAAAACCCTGCCAAAATAAAATTACTGCTCTTACACCTGAAAAAGGATCCCAAACTCACCATCATTAAGGTCTTGCAGGAGATTTTCCTGACAGGAGAAGTCAAGTTTTACTTTAATGTACACAGTAAACGTAGCAGTATTTCCAGGCTTCAGGGGGAACTGAGAGAGAGTGTCTTCTAAATTCCAACTCAGGAAGTCACCAAACAGTTTTCCTGAATTAAAAATGTACACTGGTTACATGCAAACAGAAAGAAACCAAACACACAAGATCACGTTAAAAAATCCATTCTGAAACACAGCTCTTTCTGAATAAGCAAACATTTTATCCACGGGGTGAAGTGATTTCTACTTCAACCCTCCATGTGTATGTAATGACAGGATTGAATGATGAAATAATGTATTTAAACTCATAAATAAATTTGTTTGAAGGGCTTTTCATGCAATTACAAGTGGTTATACAGCTTGAGGTTTTTAATAATACATTTTTAAGATATCTCCCATATATAAGAACTCTGCATAACATTCATAGGACTACTAAATATGCTAATTATCAATTTGGAAGCAATCCTCAAATGGCATATTAAAAAAAACAATTTAGAGACTGAATGATTTATTTAACTCATACAGGAAAATACAAAAAAGTACACATTTATAAGCATCTTTCATTTGCTCCACTGTGGGGTTTCTTTCTTATAACATAATTACTATAGACTGCATTCGACAAGAATTATTCATTTTGTATTATCTAGTTACATATAACTGGTTTGCAAAGATTTAATCAATTAGGATATGACAAAATGACTCTTCATTTCTTCAGGCATAGAGAAGTTGTACAAAAGTTATTCAGCTCTTTCTGTATATGATGCCTGGTCAATGCAGGAGAGGGCAATAAGCATCTATAAAGGTATCACCCACTTCTGTATTTGTACCGTTTAAAGGCTATACTGCTCTCTTTTATTCTGATGGAACATTAACAATGATAACTGGGTAATTCCCCCCCCCCTGCGTAATATTAACCAAGCTGTAGCGCATGTGAGCAAAACTGAAACCGAAAATAGAAACCGAGACGCAGAGCTGTATCAATCAAGAAGTAAAACTGTATTTAAGGATAGTTTACAAAGATAGTTAAAAGGGATGTGCGTTCAGAATATCATCATGTTTAATAAATTACAACAGACACTGTTCCTGTTACCTGACCTATGCCCTCTGCATAGCCAGGAGGCCATCATGGTTTTGTGGAAGAAAACAGTCCCCATTTCACCCCACTTCTAAAACCGGAGGCTAGCACATAGGTTCTACAGCCTTGTCATCAACAAACCGCACACTGGAGCGGGCTCTTCCACTTATAACCTTGAGCTGGTAAACAAGGCACAGAGCTTCATTCTATCAGCCTTTTGGTGCAGGCAATATTACTCTGTTTCGTTTTAGTTGTGCTGTTACCCGAAGCATGCTGTATCACCCCAGCCGACAACAAAACAACAACAAAATGTTCACTGAGGTTGCCTACACCAAAAAAAAAAAGCATACCTCTGAAATTATTTAAGGATTTGCTTTTTATGAAAATAGTTATGGAAGCTTTATGTGGAGACAAAAACAAGAACAAACAAAAATGCCAGGCAGAGAGTCGCAGTAAAAGGAGCAAACTAGCCTGAACGGCTAAATTATTTAAATCTATTTTTAACTATTGAACTTCCCCAATGGATTTCCTGTAAAAGCTAAGCAGAGATGCATTATTCATTACTTGCAGTCTGCCAAATATCTTCTTTATTATCAGAAATACCATTATGAATATTTTTCCATCCCAGCAAAAGTTCCTTTAAAGTACAAAAACAGCCAAAATGAAAGAGGCTAAATTTCCAATATATATATATTATAAAATCCTCTTTGTAAAAGTTGGAACTACTCTGTCCGGTGCACTTAACAAAATGCTTAAGCAAGATGCAACAATTGGACCTAATCCAGCTGTTTTGTGACTACGATCACAATCTTATGTGTATTCTTGAAGGCTTTTACAGCCGGAATCTGATAGTTGTTGTGAGTTTTTTGGGCTGTTTGGTTGTGTTCTGGAACTTTTCCTCCCTGATGTTTCACCAGACTCTGTGGCTGGCCTCTTCAGAGGGCAAGGGGCTCAGGGAGCTAGGAGTTCACAGTTTCAACAAAAAAGAAGAAAGTCTAAAATTCAACAAAGCCTGGCTTCCAGTACTGAAAACTACAGTTTGCAAAAGGTCAAAGGTCAATGATCCCCACCCAGCCACAATCAACAGTGATCAATTCACACAACAGAACAGCTAACAGCACCCATCAACCACAGACAAGGATCGCTGCCACCCCTAATTTCAGTGAAATTTCTTAATCCCTTCATCTCAATACAATGACTAACACCTATTCTCCCGCATAGGAAAAGTTTCCTCTTTCCCACAACTTTTTTAAAAAAACCCACAGTTTCATTCCCTCTATACCCTAGAGTACAGAGAAAACTCCTAGTTCCCTGAGCTCCTTGCCTTCTGAAGATGCCAGCCAGAGAGTCTGGCGAAACAGGAAGAAAAACATGGCCAAACAACCTGAAAAACTCACAACAACAATATTATGTGTGTTTACACTGCCAAGTCGGGCATAAGACTGCACAATGACTAGAATGAAACTTTTCCTCAGTAAATATTGATGGGTTGCATTCTATGCTCTATTTAAAAGGGGTGGAAAATATCTTTATGTGAACTTAATATAATTTGTTTGAACAGGATATGGTCAAAACTAAGTTCAGCTGTTTGTAGAGACAGGATATATTTTTTGTTTGTTTGTCACATATATAACATTTCCTAAACCACAACAACTGTGTTTTGAACCTGATTAAAAGTAAGCTTTTACTAATAAAACAGACAAAAAGTGATGTGTTATTTTCCAGATTAAACCACCATTGTGAAGTCATTGTTCTTGAGCATTTCATTGTAATTAACCTAGCAAGTTGAATGCAAATCTGGATATGTTATAGAATTCTCCACAGACTATCAAAGGATCACAATACACTAGCTATTGAAAATGCACACATCTACATCTGCACATTACAAATACAGGCATGCCTCAGTTTAAGAATTTAATGCGTTCTCTGGGAAATTTCATATTGCAGATAATTTATAAACGGGAAGCGCATGGGGGCACAATGCCTCCTAGGTACTTTTTTTGTAAAGCATTACAGAAGAAATCATAAACTGAGGTATTGTGGGGGAAAAATTGTAAACCAGGGCATTATTTTCAACAGATTTCCTTTCGTGAAATGAAATAAACCGATGTAAGAAGCTAGTGAGGATGCATAGATTATTGATCAAGAAAACTTTCTTGAGAATTTGGTAGTTGGTTCAGACCGCTGTAATAATTTTTTAAAAATGGTGTCAGGGATTAGAGATGGGCACTGCATCCCACTGACAGCTTCATATGCATCCTGCCTCCTTGCCAGAGTGGTTTGCTTTTGGCAGAAGTGGAGATGGGTTAGGGTTGAATTGTGATTTTATTATGGATTGTATTATATGGAATACAAAGTTGTCTGCTTATATACCACCCCATACCACTTCAAGTAGTCTCTGGGCGGTTTACAGATTTAATTACAGAATGCAGGCTACACATTGCCCCCACCCCCAGCAAGCAGGGTACTCATTTTACTGACGTCGGAAGGATGGAAGGCGGAGTCAACCATGAGCCGGCTACCTGGGATTGAACCCCAGGTCGTGAGCACAGTTTTACCTGCAGTACAGGCACTTAACCACTGCGCCACGAGTAGAGATTGTGTGCCCCCAGAGGTTTTTATCTGCAACTCTTGTAATCTCTAGCCACCACAGCCAGTGATGAGAGGAGATGGAAACATCTGGAAGGACTACCCCATTGTTGGGTCTACAGCTTCATCTAAAGGCTGGCAAATCTTTTTGAAAGGTGTTAAATATTGTGCAGATTACTATCATTTTCAGATAGCATTTTCTTCACAAATAGTTGCCAGAGTGGTGTCAAGTCAGTAGAGAGGAGCATTTAATCAACAACTAACAACCAAAAATATTGATTTATAATATCAACTCTGTACAGCATGGAAAATCATAGTTTTCGAGAGAGAGAGAGAGAGAGATGTGAAGGCCCAGAAAAAAATGGAAAAATTGGGGGGGGGGGGCGTTTTTTCTGAAAAATTGAAAAAAATGAAAAAAGAAAAAGAAAAAATAATTACGGAATGTTTTATTTTAACATGAGGAATAAAATAGTTTAAGACAGGTGTTCTAATATTTTCCAAATAATTTCTAAAAAATATGCATAGCATCAGATTATTCTAATTTCTGTGCACTGAGGACAGGCAAGTCCTAGTTTACAAACTGAACTCTCCAGTGCAAGAACCAGATATAGGGGAGTGGTATCAGGAGACAGATATCTAGTCTCGTGCACTCCCAGAGGCATTTGGTGGGGCCACTGTGCGATACAGGAAGCTGGACTAGATGGGCCTTTGGCCTGATCCAGCATGGCTCTTCTTATGTTCTTATATTCTTATTCCTGGCTGATGCAATGGAGACCGCTATTCCGCTCTCCTGTCTCTGCTTGGGAGGCTGCCTAAGATGGAACGTTAGGGACAATGACCCACAATCCAGCAGGGGGAGAGAGAGAGAGAAGTAGAGCCACCATTGGCTCACTTGCGATCATGTGACCTTCTCCAGTTGCTTGTATTGCAAAACATCACTTGTTGATCAAGGCAAAAATTAGAAGAAATGTTTGCTTGTCTTGCAAAACGCTCTCAAACCAAGATGGTCTTAAACCCAAGGTATTACCGTAACACGGTTACAACATTACAGATCACAGGCTTTGCTGATGCATTTCTAATTGTGTAATTTTCTGATTATTAATATATTTTTAACTTCCAAGGATAAAACCTATTTTAAAAGATTAACTGGTCAAGAAATATTTCACCAACTGACAACATTGCTGTGGTCACCATGCAGCTTTCAAAGAATAGCACTTCAAACAGCGAAAGCTACACTTCCATTTAAAACTGGAGAAATAGGATTTACATTCCCTCATGCTCTTCATCAGCCTTCATGCCTTAAAGCAGTGGTTGCCAACCTTCCTAATGCCGTGACCCTTTAATACAGTTCCTCCTCTGGTGGTGACCCCTTGGCCTGCTTGGAAGAGTCGCAAGCCCCCTTTGGCAGGCCACTGCCACAGGTGCCCTAGAGAACTTCCCTCTACAGGCATCCTCAGTCAATCACAGCCTCCGGTGCCATTGACTGACATCCCCTCCAACCTATCAAGCTGTAACTCGCTCTTTCCCCCCTTCCTCCCCCTCCTCCTCCAAACCCAAGCCCTTGGTGCCTTTTTCTTCACTGGCTCATGGTGACCCCTGTGAAATGGTTGTTCGACACCCCCACCCCCACCAAAGGGGTCCCAACCCCCAGGTTGGGAACCACTGCCTTAGAAAATGCAACAAACAACTTGTGAATAATCTCTTCCTGCATTTTCTTGCTCACTAATTTCCCCTCCATCATTTTCCTTATATATGGTATATTGTAAGCCTGGATGGAGGAATTATACTGATGTTCAGTCTTTCTAAAGCACCAGGAAAACTGCAAGAATATCAGACATTACCTTTTGCATTGACCAATTTTGATGTGACTTCCAGTTTCTCCAAAGGCTCTGTTCCAATATTTTCTAGTTTAATGATGACCTGCTGGCTCTCTCCATTATATAGCTGAACAGATACACTGGTGGTGATATCGTCTCCTGTGGAAGGTTGTAGTGTGTGAGCAGACCTTGTTAAAAAAATAAAAAATGGGAAACTTAAATAATAAAGAACAATGCACTTGTAGCATTTAATAAATGTGCATCATCTCTGTTTTTCCCCTCTTAGACTGTGTACGCCAGTGCCCAAGACAGCATACAGCTTTCTTCCTCCTCATGGCCCAGTCTGTCCTGATGGTTACTGAGCACATTAGTTTGACAGGAAATAAAAGGTCACCAAAATGCTTAGTATGGTAAATCATATTAGAGTTGCGCCACTGAATCAATGGGGATTTAGTGAGTCAACTCCTCTATAAGTTCCATTGAATCAAATAGGCCAAATGTAATTACAACTTGCTATGCTGAAATAAGTTGTAGTTAGAGAAGATCAATTTGAATCCATTGAACTTATGGAGATCCCTCATCAAAAGCCCATTGATTCTTTGAGTTTACTCTAGTGCAGGCATGTCCAAACTTCAGCCCTCCTGATGTTTTGGACCACAACTCCCAGAATTCCAAGCCTGTATTTACAATGGCAAAGGACTGTGGGAGTTGTGGTCCTAAACATCTGGAGGGCCAAAGTTTGGATATGCCTGCTCTAGTGCAATTTAGTACACTAAATGCAGTGGCTGAGAGGAAATATGAATCCAGGTTTGCCTAGTTGGATATTAACCACTATATATCTATCTTAGTAAATTTCCCATATGCATATCTATTACTTGCCAAACTGGATTGCATGAGGTTTCTGTCTCTAATTTCCTGCAGCCACAGACAGATGAAGCTTGCCCATGTCACCACCCCCTAACCACAACTACCAAAGCACACTGGGGGAGGCAAAAGGAATGAGAGTGAATTTTATACACCAGCAGTGTTCCTTCTGTAATGCAAAAGGACATATTCAGGTACCCACTCCACACCCCCTACTCTGAACTGCTATATATCCCCTGCCACAAAACGCTGTTTAAAACTTATATTCCATTTCATAAGTGATTTACTCAAAAATAGGAAACTTTACTTTTTTGGACTACAATTCCCAGGACACCCAGCCCACCGCCCAGCCATATATGCTGAGATATTCTTGAAGTTGATGTGCAAAATGTTAGTTTCAGGCATGTAGAGAATGTGTCTCCACAGGGATATTATACAAAGGCTGAGGTGTTTCAAACCTGCTTCGGAGGACGTTGGATAGAGCGCTCCTGCCTTCATAAACCAAGCAAGTATTGCCGAGTGAGGGATGTTTTCAGTGATAATAAAAATGATATAGAACGTGCTTGTTGGGCTGCTTCAATCAGTGCCAACTCCTACTTTTTGGATATCCAGTTTTGATATTTTATTTCTCAATATCTTTTATTGCTTTTATTTCTGCTGTTTAAATTGTTTTGATTTTATGTTTCAGTAGGACTTTTTATTGTAAGCCAGTTTGCGGCATTTTAAAGTAATGAAAATGAGATTTATTTATTTATTTATTTATTTATCTATTTATTTATTTATATACCGCCAGATTTTCCCAGACGGGAACTCAGGGCGGTTAACAAAGAATAGCATACAACAAATACAGAAAAAAAATCAGATCCACAATATGACATAAAGAATAAAAACAAACCCAACAACAATCAATAGATGAACATGTTAGGATTTTTAAAAACATAACCATTCAATAAAGAGTAAAGACGAATTCTACACTTCTGTAGAACCTGATCTCCAAGCTCTTTAATTTAAAAATGAGCATGCAGGATTCTTACCTTGGTAAAGAAGTACTAATCTGTAATCTAGGCAAAGCTGGAATGACCTCCACTGTACAACCATTGGTCTTTATTCCAGGTAATTTATCCAGAAGGCAGTCACTGAAGACTCCAAAGACTGAAGTATGATAACCTGTCATCAAAAGGGAGAGAGAGAGATCATGAGTGTGCAAAATGACCAGAATACATTGTCAGGC
>JAHTLZ010000204.1:4259804-4390361 GCA_023846285.1 Phrynocephalus versicolor | reverse complement strand
CATCATGACCCAGAAAGAAGAAGAAATACAGTGTGATGCTTAAATGGCACTCATTCCCATTTTCTCTTCAGAATTCCTCAGTACCTTTGCTGAAATCCTTAGGATCCAAAGACAGACTGTAACCAGGAAGAGTCTCCAGCAGTAATTTATAGCAGGCTCTCCAGCCAGGCTCTGTTATACTAGGTGCCACACACTGCATTGCTGCCACACGCTTGAAAAAGGCTGATTTGCGGTGGAATCCAATGCGTTCATAAAGCTCAGAAAGAATGCTGTAGCGCTGAATTTTTTCCTCTTCAGAAAGCTGAAAGGTAAAAAAAAGTAGGTCTTTTATTATGAAAAATTATCCAAATCCATCTAGTGTATCATACATGTGCACAGCACATTAAGCCTCAGGAAGAGACAAGACAATAAAAATGTTGAAAGTTATTCAATTTGGACTATGCTACTGAGAACTGAAATTTTGATGATGCTGAATATTTCAGTGATACATATAAATTTCTACTTCTAGATGGAAGAAAAATAATGTAAGATGAATTGTATACCACACGAGCTAAAAAGAGGGAGGTGAAAATATACACAGATTCCACACATCCTGGACATAGCCTGTTTCAATTGTTACCCTCAGGGCGGCGTTTTAGGGCATTGCATACTAGGACAGCTAGATATAAAGATAGTTTCTTTCCAAGTGCTATCAAACTGTTGAACAATTAATTTTTACTTCTCTTCTTCCTTTTAAATAATAGGTTATATTGTATTGTTGTACTGTGTTTTTATTGTTGACTATCTGATTCTTATATTTCCTTTTATATCGAGAGCATATTTTACCAAAACAAATTCTGGGTGTTCCAACCACACTTGGCCAATAAATGTATTCTGATTCTGATTCTGATTCTGATTCTGATTCTGATTCTGAAGGCTAACAAGACCAATTGAATAACTACCAAGCTAGTCATGGTGTTTAAAACACAGCTGAAAGTCACGTAAATCAGAAATTTGCAAGAGATCCAGAGAATATGCCTAATCACATTTTGATTTTCTACATATCAAAGAATTAAAACACTTTCAATAGTTCAGCAGACAGTTCTGGCTAAGAACACAGCTTGGATGACGAGTACCAGTAGGCTTGCCAGGAATCGAATAATGTAAAAACCCAAAATATCAATTCTGTTTCAATTGTATGAAATCCCAGCAGGGCTAATGATCTCGGTTGTTTGGCTATAATATTTAATGAAACAAATAAACCCACAAGAGAAAATAATTCCATGGGAGAAAGGTACTTTGAATAGCTCACAGTGAAGGAAGATTTTACATCAGCAGTACACAAATCAGAGGAAGAACCAACGTTTACAGTGAAACAATGCTGACCCCTAGTGAACGACACAGCAGATGTCCATACACTGTGCTCCAATTGCTGGTATCCTCAAACATTCTGGAGGTGTGTGTGTGTGTGTGTGTGTGTGTGTGTGTGTGTGTGTGTGTGTGTGTGTGTGTGTGTGTGTGTGTAAAATAAAAATAACAGAAGACGAAATGAAAATGAAACAACATCTGAGCACTTTAAAAGAAGAGAAAGACAATAATAACATATCAACAGAGTCCAAAAGTTGAGTCTCAGACTGACGAAGCTGCATGGATGAGCGGCAAAACATATTGATCTCCCAAGAAAAGAAGTCCAGTTGACTCAACTTTCGGATCACCTCACCTGGATGACTGAGAATCTTCACAGACATATCAACAGAGGCAGCTCAGACTACTTAGACGGGGAAGTTGGTCTGCAATTTATCATAGGGGATGTTGTGACTCATTTCACTGGGAGTGATCTCCTTCAAGTGAGACCTGTGTGCACTTGATCTGGTCCCCATTGCTCCAGTCCAGCTCCATGCAAAGGTCTGAACTGGGCACAAGGCAAGTTCAAACTGGTTCGCAATCCCTTCTGCATAATTAGACACCAGAAAATGGTTTGAACTGGACTGTGAATTGCAGGGTAGCTCTGGGGTTCAGGTCTCTCTGGCTTTGGAACCAGAGGTTGGGAGTTCAGTTCCTCATGGTGCCTCCTTGACAGGGGCTGCACTCAATGATCTACAACAGGCATGTTCAGAGTCAGCCCTGGGGGCCAAATGCAACCCAATTTCAAATTCTGAGTGGTCTGTAGCTTCTTCTCCCTGCTGGCTCAGCCTGTCATGCATTCCGAACCAGCTGGCCTCTCCCCATACTGGATGGAGACGTCTGCTTACAGTTTTATGGTTTGCCTGCCCTCGTTTCCTCTGTCTGTCCCCCCCCCCCCAGGCACACGCCTAGCCTACGTGCCCCTGGCTCTGTTGCTTCAGTATCCTCACTTCCTCCTTGCATGTCCTAGCCTAGAGGCTTGCCCAAAGTCTGGCCCTGGGGGCCAAATGAGGCTGAATGGTCAGCTCACACACATTCTCACCTCACCAAATCTGGCCCTTCTTGCAAAAGGTTTGGACACCCCTGGTCTACAGGGCCCCTTTCAGCTCTGCAGGTCTAAAATTAAGATTATATTATATTGCAAACAGTTCAAAACACAAGTCATGTCATTGTCCGATCACACTCTGATTTCTGTCTGCTCACAATTTGACATGAGGCCTTTCAAGAGAGAAATGCTTAAGTTCAAGTCATGGTTTGTGGGAAGAAGGGTAGAATTGAGCCATCTTCCACTGTGCCATTCCAGCACTTTGTTCATCATTTGCATTAAACCAGAGTTTCTCACTACATCCAATCCAAGGAGCTTCCAATGGGGAATGGCAGCTTACTATGACCCAGACACAAAGCTTTAAAGTAGAGAAGGCAAAAAACCCAAAACCAAAATAAAAAAATAAAGAAGACAAAATACTGTAGCACCTTAGAGGCTGCAATATTTTAATGTGAGCTTTTATGGACAAGTCTACTTCTTCAGACCTTTAGTTCTAAAACTAAATGCAGAGAAGGTGAGGACAGGCAGACAACATTCCAACAAATGTTACAGGTTCATGAAGCAAGGCTAATAAAGTCTAGAGTCACCATTTTGGTCAGCCCCTTGTATTATAATCTAAGGAGGAGAAAATATCTCCAAAATTAGTTTTGAATGCCTAACATGATCTAGTAACTTAGGTAAAGTTCTCAAAATTGCTCAGTTCTCTCATTTATTTTAAGACTTGAATATAAACTTCAGCTAAAACTACAATGTATTCCCTAATTCAAAAAATGAAACAGACTGTTTAACAGTTCATTCAATTCTATATTTTTACAGTTAAATTCCAACATGCAATGCTAAAACCTATCCTATTATTTATTTTTATTCATTTCATATTCTTGACCTAGTTATCTGAAAGTCCTTCAACAGTTTCTCTAAATGAACAAATCAAAATGTTCTGTTTTTCAGGGATTCTTTATACATCACATTTTAAAAATTCCAAATAAAATTATTCAAATTTATAATCCAAATGTATCCAATTACTCGTCCTCAGTTTTCATGTTCTCAGAAGCATCATGACATCCCTTCCCTGGAGGTATAGGAAATGGGAGGTCATGGTAAACAGGAATTAGGTCTGCTTCAGCAGGAACATTCTTAATGTTCTTCAACAAAATCAGGACCCAACAAGTACAATACTTCTTAATTTAAAAACAAGAGATGTCCTCACCTGGCGGAGATTAATATAAACAGCATTCTGAAGGAATTCTGATGCCTCCATGCTTCTCTTCTGTATTGCCAGCACTCTCACTGCCTTCACGCACGCTTCCAGCTCAATGACACCAGCATTCTTGTACTACAAAATAACAACATACTGTATAATAGATTCAGTCAATATGAAATTGAGTGGGGTGGGGTCCTGAAATATGAATCAAACCTGCATCTTTCCCATGCATCAAACCAAGCTCTTTCCCATGAGGAGATGATATACTAAACAATCTTTACTGCTCTACAGTCTTAATTATTTCAATGGGATTTGGCAAAAGGTGAAAAACTTGTCTCTTCAACCGGGGGGGGGGGGGAGATTTGTATCAATCTGAAGATTGCTTGCTTCCCCAAATCACAGTTACTGCTAAGCAGAGTTTGGGCAGTCTGGAACGTAATAATCAAGTGTGGTTAATTAAGGAAATAGAGAGAAACACCCCTGATATCTACCCACAATGCTCAATGATGAAGACGACCGGGAGTAGAGAAACAGGTACATCCAAGACTTAAGTCACCTAATGCCAAATAAACAAACCTCAAATTTTCTCCCCAATCCACACATTCAGAGTGAGAAAGAGGTTTTCAAGCTAATACTATTTTGAAAGAGCCTCGTGGTGCAGTGGTTAAACTGCTGTATAGGGCTATATATAAGCAGAACACTTTGCTTTGCTTTGAAAGTATGAGCAACGATATGGACACGACACTCGACAGCTCCAGCCATTGCCTGCTGTCTTATTGCCCCGCTGGAAGTCATGCACGCTCTCCCATGACATCCCATGAATCAAATTGCATCAAGATTGATAAACTATATTTCACATACTGTATAAGAGTTCTCATAACACACAAAATTACCTTGCTATAGTAGGAAATGGCCTCTTTGTATTTATCTATAATGTCTTCAGGGCTAAGGCAATTCTTAGCACGCCCTATTTCAGTACTTGTATCTGCATTAATGCCATTTGAAGTGAGGGCTCCTGCATTGGAGTGAAGCAAAACGTTTACAATTAACAGCGGCATTCAATACAAACCGGAGCAGAATAAAACCAAATACACATTTCAGAAAGCATTTCTCTGTAAGAATGTTTCAACAGATGGCAACAATCACGTTTCTTTGGAAAAATTATTTCAGGAATATGGAATGTTCTCAATGCTTAAAATTGACAGAGGAGACTCTCCTCTCAGTCCCATTATTAGCAAAAGTACAGTTGATGGGGACATGAGAGAGAGCCTTCCCTACAGCTACTCTTAGGTTATGGGATGCTCTCTCTCAGGATCTTAGGTGCCCCCCCCTCCTTTTTTAATCCTTCTTCTAACAGCGGAACACCTATCTTTTGAAGCAGGCTTCTAACAATCACGGCTGAGTCCTTGAATGCCATTTTTAGTTAAGATAGTTTGCAGTGTTTTATACATTTTTAATCATTCAGCGTACTGTATTATAATCAGGTTTACAGTGAAGACGTTTTTAATGTATAACTTTTTATATTTTAAATTCTTTTCTTTTTAATATTGTGGGTTTCCTTGAGCCTCTTTATTTTATGAAAGGTGGCCTATGAATAACACTAATCATTAAAAAATAAAAATATAATAACTAAGAATTGTCAGACCCATAATTTGTCAAGACTGAGAAAGTGGAAGTTAATATACACATCTAATATTTATAGCAACAGCTATAAATATTAAATATTATATATAAATATTAAATATAAATATTAAATAGGTGACCTAGTGTAGTTGGTGTTTTTTTTTTAAACGCCATCCGTCAGAACAATCAGCCTAATGCACGCGCCAGGGTTAGATTCTTAGATTGTTTTTTAATCTACATTTTAATATTGCATATGTATTGTTGTTTAGCTGTGTTGTCGGACGACTGATCGTGTTCAGTCTATGTAAACCGCCCAGAGTTCCATTTTGGAAGATGGGCGGTATAGAAGCCTAATAAATAAATAAATAAATAAATAAATAAATAAATAAATAAATAAATAAATAAATAAATAAATAAATATGTTAGAAGGAACAATTAAATCACAAACAAGTTTTGACACAACACATGTATACAGACAATATACCTGGATCAATAAGAACTTCTTGTGCCCCTATGGGAAAACCAAAATGACAATATTAACCTTCCATATTGCCAAAACAAATGAGGCTATTCAACATTATACAATCAACCAATCAGCTGCAGAATTGTTGGAAAATGAAACAACCGACACTGGAACATTAGCAGCTGTTTATAATAAAAAGTGGTATATCGTACAAATCGTATATACAGTAATTGCAGATGTCTGCACTCTGCAGAAACTAACCTGCCCATAAATGTTTTTCATTAGGTCAACAGGACATGCGCCCTTGCTCATGCCAATAAAAGGGAACACTTTGTGATCTAGAAAGGACGAGACACAGGTAAACCTTCCCTAACTTGTAGATTTGAGAGAGGTAGCCGTGTGCAAGAATTCCAGGCAAAAATCAAAACAAAATAAAATAAATGACAAAAACATGCAGCACCTTAAAGACTAACTATAATAGTTTAATGGGTCTATATGTCTAAAGAAGTGGTGCCCATGAAAGCTTACATTAAAATATAATACTCAGTCTTCAAGGTGACGCATGTTTTTGTCTTTTATTTTATTTTGCTTTTATTTTTGCCTGTAAAACTTCCCTGTTCATCTGCTCAAACAGCCAGTATATTCAAAAACCTGGGAGCTATTATGAGCAATTAGGACCAAGACCACAGTTTGTAATACTGTTGGGAAAGTGGAAAATTTAAAAGTCAGGTGATGTATGAATCACCATTTTGTTCTATCTCCATTAAGACCTGCTCTGGTTTTTTTTAGATAATGCTGGAAGCTTCAGAACAGTTTACTGTTGTGAATTTCCATCAGGACCAGCCCATGACATTCTGCTGCGTGACAAACAGTTAAGATGGCAGGATGGACAAAAAACCAATGGGTTTTTTTAAATCAATTTGCTTTAAATTGTAAAAAAAATCATTTTTATTTAAATCACCAAAATTCTAATTTTTAAAAATTGTGGTTTAAATAAAGTCCACCCTGCATGATATCTTCTTATTTCATACACAGAAATGAACCAAATGAGTAATTAAATCTCACTTTAACACTGGCAGTAAAACCGTTTCTTCACTGTCCCTGAAGGCAACTGACTAGTTCAAAAGGTGTGGGAGAAGAAGTCTACCATATACAACTCTATCCTCCAACAGAGAAAAGCCAAGGGCTAAATAAATAAATGGTTGGTGGGTTGCTACAGCTTCATCTAGCATCTACCCTGGTACCCAGGCCAGCTCCACAGCTTTCTTCATTCACGTTGTTACCTTGTATAGTAATTGATGGTCAGGAAATTTCAATAGGTCTGGAATATTTCAGGTAGTTGTAATATTTTTTTTTAAAAAAACCTTAGGCCGATTACAAGGAAAATGCAACTCTGATGTTTAAGAAAGCTTCACCAGCTGCCAGTTTCCAAACAGAACTCGAAGTCCCGATTGTAACCTAGAAGAACCCTGTATTACAGGGCTGTTCAACTTTGAACAGGCCAAGGTCTACTTTTTCCAGCCCAAACTGCCTGAGGGCTACTACATTAAAACCTCTACTTACAAATTTTATTTGTTCTGAGCACATGCTCATAAGTAAAAACTTTTGTAAGTAGAGCAGCGGTCTCCCATAGGAATGCATTGATAACCAATTAATCCATTCTGGAGGGAACAGATTTCAATGTGCCATGGCCCTTGAACTGCCCCGCTCGGCTGAGACAGTGGGCTGGCAGACCCAGAACTTTACTGGGGCAGTGGTGGTCCTTGGGATGGGGGAGGGAGGGGTGGAGAACTTATCCCCTCACTTTTTAATTGATGGCTGGCGGGCTACTTTTGAACCCTTCGCGGGCTACCAGTAGCCCGCGGTCTACCTGTTGGGCAGGCCTGCTGTATTACCTGGGGCCACTTCTTGACTATGCATCTAAAGATTTTGTGAGGAGGCCCTTCTCTCAGTTCTGACACCTTCCAAGGCACACTTGGTTGACGGCTTCGATGCTATAGGATTCATTACAGAGGAAAGGCCCCCGACTCCTTCTTCTAGTTGCAAAAAAATTAACTACACAGGCTACTGGGGAGCCTGACACTCTTTATAGGGAGGCAGCTTCAGTCAAAACTTTGCAACTCCTACCCTGTGCGATGTTTGACAGAGAAATGGAGCTGGAACAGTAGGGGGTGAGAGCAGTGCTGCAATTCCTGCCAGTTTGAGGGCTTTCGCTCCCTTATTTTGGCGTGGGGTTTCGTACTGCCCAGAGTGAGCTTTGGTTAAATCTCTGTGAAGATTCTTAGTCATCCAGGTTTGTTTACCTGGAAGTTAAGACGTGGCAACTGGACTTCTTTTCTTGAGAGATTGAAACATTTCGCTGCTCATCCAAACAGCTTCGTCCGTCTGAGGAAAGCTAGTTGTGAGTCCTCCATTTTATAGGAGGTCCTATTCAGACCATCTTATGAGCCTCTTTCAGACCAGGGTGATATGAGGTCAAAGTGAACTCAAGGAATCATAGAGTTGGAACAGAACTCAAGGGCCATCCAGTCCAACCCCCTGCCACCAAGGCCTGTTAGGTAGACAATAGTTTCAATAGGCCATTAGGTGGACAATGGCCTAAGGTACTGAAACCCATAAAGTATGGATTGTCAGCTATGGCCTTGGTGGTGGAGGTGTGAAATATTTGATTTGTCTGGGGATTGTTGAAATCACGGCCTGATAAGTAGCTCAAAAATCAAAAATACTTCACACCTCCATCATCAAGACCATAGCTAATGACCCATATTTATGGCCTATTGAAACCATTGTTCATCTTATGAGCCTGTTTCAGATCAGGGTGACATGAGGTCAAAGTGAACTCTAAAATGGAGGAGTCACAACTAGCTTTCCTCAGACGGACGAAGGTGTTTGGATGAGCACAAGCCTAAATTCAACAGCAATCACATTACGGGGGGAAGATATCCACAGAAAATAAATGTAACTGCTTACCTGGTCGGTGTCTGTTGGCAGCCTCAGTAGCAACTGCACCTCCTTGTGTCCTGCGAGCACCAATTTTACCTCCTGTGCCGCCAGGATAATGACAGATAACAGAGGCTGCACAGAGGCCTTCAAGAGCAGCTAGAGACAAGAACAATGTCTTAAATGGCAAGAAAATCACAATCTGCTCACATAATGAATCAGATACAGTACACAGTCAATGCCAAAGCAAACAAATAAGCAAACCCTATCAATAGCTGTTGTGAGTTTTTCGGGCTGTTTGGCCGTGTTCTTGAAGTTTTTCTTCTTGATGTTTCACCAGACTCTGTGGCTGGCATCTTCAGAGGGTAAGGAGCTCAGAGAACTAGGAGTTCTCTCTGTGCTCTTGGAGTTCCCTGAGATCCTAGCAGCTGCTATCAGATTTCACTCCAATAAGCCTCTTAAGCTGAGAAACCTAGAAGCTGAATTGCTGACCAATAGGTTCTGGTTGTTACATATCCCACCCACTGCTCAGCAATACTATATTGTTCAGCCAAACCCGAGAAACTAAATTACAAAAGATAAACAGCTAGGAAGTAACCCTCCTTTTCCAACCCCTCCTCCTCTCCTTGTGGTGGACTACTTATCATCTCCAATAAAGAGTATAAGAAGCCAGATGTGAATCAAAACTTATTATGAATGTTAGAGTGATATTCATTCCACTGGGACTTTAACAATTATGTATCTTTTAATATATACCTCTAAAATGTACTGTTTTCCTTCAAACTCAAGCAGGTGAATAATACTAGGAACACCACCACCACTGTTACCGTTTTTCAGTCATTCCTACCTCCAAGCCACAAAAAGTCATTGACAGAACGGAGCAGTTCCACGGCCATATGGTAGTGTACGAGGGAATCCTGTAACATCCCAGCTTGCAGGCACAGGTCACCGACATGCTTCCGCATCCGGCCCTGACAACGCTTCTTATAATGTCTAGAATATAAAGTATTTAATGTGAAATTATTTCTTTTTTTACTACAGTGTACTAGAAAGCAGTGAAAATATTTGCTTTAACACTCCTCTAACAATTTATCCACCACTGCTAATCATTGCTCCTAGTCCTTAACAAAGAGCAAACAGACCTGCTTCAGCCAACACAATAAGAGTCAAAAAAACAAAGCAAAAAGCAAAAAAGCAAAGTGTTCTGCTTATGTATCACCCCATACCACCTCAAGTAGTTTCTGGGCGGTTTACAGTCTTTAATTAAAGTATGCAGCCTACAGATTGCCGCCCCCCCCTCTCAGCAAGCTGGGTACTCATTTTACTGACCTCAGAAGGCTGGAAGGCTGAGTCAACTATGAGCCTGCTAGCTGGGATTGAACCCCAGGTTGTGAGCACCGTTTTACCTGCAGTGCAGGCATTTAACCACTGTACCACAGGGCATTTAACCACTGCACCACGGGGTGCGGAGAGAGAAAGCGTAGAACCAGCCACAACAGGAAAATATGAATTCATACTGTGGAAACAAACCCACACCCTATACATGTAATATTGTCAATGATTCTGTCAGTACTTTTTTTTTCTCCACTCCTCCTTGTCCTTTTCCCCATAAAGCCACTGGCTGACCTTATACTAGCATGTCATGGTATCATGCTATGGCCTGGCAGCTGTCTGTTTCAAATAATGTGAGGAAGCTTGAAACAGAGATTCAAAGATTGACAAACAACTTTCATTATGTTAAAATATCACAATTGCTTCCCACTCCAAGAAATTTTGATTAATACTCTCAGCGTGCAGATTGCTTGAATGGTTCAGTAATCTCTTAATAGAAACAGATTTCCTCTTCTGTCTGCAGCATAATTATACACAGCAAAACATAAAAATTATTGCAATGGTAGTTACCAGGTAATATGTTTAATGAAATAAAACATTCTTGCCCTCCCACTTTCTCTTTCACACATACACACTAACAGATCGACGGTGAGAAAAAAAATGAATATGGAGGGAATTTTATTTTAAATTGTCATGGTATTGGGGGATCAGCATTGTCCAGATCTGAGGGAATTAATAGGGAAGGGAAGAGGCCTCGACAATTAGCTAGGGAATCTCTCAAAACTGTTAATTGCAGAAAATAAGCCAAAGTGACAGCACAAGGGTCAGAATGCTGAATATAAACTTTCAGCAATTGGGTAAAAAAGAACTTTAACAACAATCACTGCGAAGAAATGAAAGGGAACAAAAAATAAGGGATGATGTCTAACAAGGGGAATTTAAACCAACATCAGCTATGCTGAAAGATCAGGAGGGCAAAATATTACTTGATCAAGGCAAGATAAAGGATAAACAATATACTGAAGAAGAGGAAAGATTCCTTAAAAGAAAACCCAAATTGAATTAATGCAAGGAATGCACTAAGCTGATTTACAATGTTTTTTCATGTTGCATAAGAGTCTCAGAAGTAATTCTACAAGAGACCAGCACTCAAATGACTATCACCCATACCCTAAAATGTCAGTTTGCTCAGAACGTATTTATACTATATTACTTATGTGTTACACAACATGCATGTTTTCTGGCTGTCACATCATCGTATATTTCATTGTCATGTTCATTGTTCATTGTTACCCAAAGAGGGATGGCAGTTATTGAAATCCCCCATGGTGCTCTCTGATCTTTTCAGACATGGGACCCAACTTTAGTCATGACCTGCAACCCAGAGGTTATTCCTGCTTCTTTTTCTGCACCTATCGGCCATGACAGGGGGTTCATCATGTCATTAGTCAGCAACATATGTTAAAAGTCCTAATACCTATGTTACAACTTGTGATGTACACAACTGGAAAGGTTGGAAAGTGTTAAACACAGAGAGAAAAAGGTAACTCATTGCAATAGTGGTGACTTGCAGATGTGGGGAGATATTTCACAGGTATCAACCCATTACTTTTCTTAGAGGACTTGAGATTACCAGCAAGAGGTTTGTTTGTCTCCTCTACCCTCCTCCTTCAATTGGTCACATGAAGGAGCTGATTCAAGAGCAGCAGGAAATAAGCTTAACCTGGAGAGCTGGAGTAGAGGAGTACCGAACTAAATAAGCTGGAGACAAAACAAGGAAGTTCTCGTTGGGGAACTGTTAGCATCTCCTGTGATTTTTCTTCTTCTCTTGGCTTTAATTGTACACGAACAATGTAATGATTTCAGATACTTATATTTTATATATAAATAGAAATTTGTATGCATCATAAGTAACTGGGTTTTGATTCTTAATGGGAAGTTGGATGTCAGCAAGAAAAGTCTGTAAAAATCAGCTGGGAGGGAAATGGATGGTTCTGACTGCCATGTATGCGTACGGGCTGTAGAAATTCCATATGCATATGGCCTGAGTGTGAGAGAGAGCAGTCTTAAGTCTAGTCTACTTTAGTTCAGTTGAGTCAAGTTAAGTTTTAGTTTCAGTTAGAGATAGAAAGAGCTAAGACGTGAGTTCACTTTTGAAGCTGTTACGAAGGAGTCAGAGTCAGAGAGAGAGATCGGAAGCAATGACTGACTGGGAAAGAGCTGTGAGACAGTTAAGAGCTTTTTGTGAGTATGTGAAGAATCTGTCTTCCAGAGAGAGAGAGAGAGAGAGAGAGAGAGAGACGAGGAGGGGGTTGAACTTAATGTAATATTGTAATATTGTAACTTTTTCTTTATTTATCCATATTTATTTTTCACATTCAAATACCATTTCCTCTATTTTGGAAACAGCAGTCATAAGACATAAGTAAGCTGCCTACTATCAAGGTAGATTCAATTTGTTTGATTTAAATCAAATCCACCCTGTTATGAGTTAACTTCCCCATGTCTTATAACTGCTGTTTCCAAAACAGAGGAAACAGGATATGTAAGTGAAATTGATATAAATCATGATACACATTTTTAAACCTCAGATTTAAGTAAAACAAAATCAGAACTTTTTGGAAATTCAAATTAATAAATCAATTTAATTTGTGATGGCTATATCCATTATTTAAAACTTATATTGTGATTTAAACTGTGATTAAAATCAATTTAATTATTGCTAAATGTTGACTCAACCTGTAAGCAACATTCCAAACCCTTAAGCTAATGTAGCACTTCATGAGTACCAAAATCTTACACACATTTTGAAGCAAACTATACTATAAGTAGCATAACCCAAGGGAAAAAGGAAAACAGTCATCTACTTGTGTCATATAAGGACCAAGAAGAATACTAAGGCAGAAGCTTTCATCCACTAGAACTCTTATCACACAAATCCACTGAGACAGAAACAATGTTATCTAAGCCTTTCAAACAGTGCCTCTGGCACTAATGGGAGTGAGACAGAAATTGAAGAAATAACTAAATAAATTGTTGTAGAAAACAAGCATAAATGAAATTCCACTAGGAATTCTACACAGTTACTTGCAATAACAACACTTTGAGTCTAGAGGAGTCGTATCAGATTCTGTATCAGACACAAATCTATATATATTTTAATCGAGTCCATAAATCAGGATCCCTGTGAAGGCATTCAGATATTCCTCCATGGAATCTGACAGAGTTCAAACAGAGCTGTTCATCCTCATGCATGATACCACCAATATTATGTGATGCCTCACAATCTAGGCCCAAGAGTCCAATCTCTAGGTTTAAAAAAAAGACTGAAATCCAAGATGAGAAAGCATAAAATTTAAATACACAAAGACACACATTAATGGAAGAAATACTTTCATCTCCTGAGACACTGTCGCTCACCTAACGTAACTATTTATTTATTTAAAATATTTTTATCCTGCCATTCTCTGCAAAAGCAGCCAAAGTGGCTTTCATAATTTAAAAAGAGAGCTAAACAAAATAAATTATTCCAATATCTAAAAAGAATTTTAAAATATATATTAAAATGTTAGATGAAAACATTACTAAAACAGATTTAAAAACAAACACAGTAGAGTGGTGCCTCTACTTACGAGTTTAATCCGTTCCGAATGCATGCTCATAAGTTGAGCAATTCGTATGTAGAGCAGCCTTATCTAAAAAATCTAAAAGATAAATTTAAAAAATCAAAATAAAAAAATTGTAAGTAGAGCAGACCGCATCTAAAATTTGTAAGGCAGCAGTTAAAACGCCAACAGTTTCCCACTCTTAAGTTGAACTGCTTGTAAGCAGAGCAGCTGATAAGTAGAAGTACCACTGTACTAACTATCCCAGTTTCAAAAGCCCCCTTAGACAATCATTCAGAGCAAGCATGCCTAAAGAGAAAGGTCTTCACCTCCTTTACAGGAGGACAGCAAAAATGGAGCCAGCCTTGTCTCCTGTGAGAAAAGGTTCCACAGTCTGGAAGCAGCAACAGAAAAAGGCACTATCCTGTACCCCCACCAAACACATCTTATTTATTTATTTATTTATTTATTTTTCAAATTTATATACCGCTCCTACTTCCCGGGCGGGAACTCAGGGCGGTTGGAAGGATGATGCGACCAAGAAGGTGGCTTCCTCTGATGAGCTTAATACCCATGCGGGCTCATAAATGGAGATACTGTACAGCTTTTATCTTAAAACCTGCAATTTTAATTGTGCCTAGATTGGCAGCCAGTGGAGATGTTGTAACAGGGAGGTGATATGAACCCTGTAACCACCCTCAGCTTTTTGGACCCCATGATATTTCCAAATACTTTCCAAAGGAAGCTTCATTTAGTGGGTGTTACACTCATTCAGCCAGAATGTAATTAAGACATATGCCACTATGGCCAGAGCAGGCCTCTCCTAAGCTTCTGAATATACTGAATATACATAAGGCGTATAACTTCATCCAGGACAGGCTGCACTCCTATTCCTTGATCTGTCTTTTGACTGGTCGAGAGTACCTCTATCTTGTCTAGATTATATTTCAGTTTATTTACCCTCAGCCAGCCATAACTGACACCAAAGACTGATCTTGCACTCCAACAACTTCCTCAGATTTTGATGGAGAGATGAAGTTGGTTGTCATTTACATACTACTGACATGGAACCCCAAAATTCTAGGCAACCTCTCTGATAATTATCCAATATTGTGGGATCCAAGGAGGCTTTTTTTTCCACAAAGGCCCTTACTACTGTCTCCTTTAAGCTACCCACCCTTGATCAGTCCCTGTCTGGCAGCTTTAAGAAAGACAAGGTTCCAACAAATTTGTGGAAGCCTTTACCTCTCTAAGGATCTTGTCCACATCATCGGGATAAAGAGACAGAAACTTATCCATTAACACAGGACAAGAAGGGGCCCTGGTTACATCTATAGGATGGCATCATCTACAGCAGGCCTGCCCAACAGGCAGACCGCGGGCTACTGGTAGCCCGTGAAGGGTTCAAAAGTAGCCCGCCGGTCATCAAATAAAAAAGTGAGGGGAGAAGTTCTCCCCCCTTCCCTCCCTCATCCCAAGGACCACCACTACCCCAGCAAAGTTCTGGGTCTGCCAGCCCACTGTCTCAGCCGAGCAGGGCAGTTCAAGGCGCATTGAAATCTGTTCCCTCCAGAACGGATTAATTGGTTTTTAATGCATTCCTATGGGAAACCGCTGCTGTACTTACAAAAGTTTTTAGTTATGAGCATGTGCTCGGAACAGATAAAATTCGTAAGTAGAGGTTTTAGTGTAGTGGCCCTCAGGCACTTTGGCCAGAAAAAGTAGACCTTGGCCTGTTCAAAGTTGAATAGCCCTGATCTACAGCATCCAAGTTAGAGTTGATCTGAGTACTTCTGCCTGCAAAGTGTCATGGAAAGTCTTCATAGCAAGCTACAGTGTGGTGTGAGGTCTTTTCCTGTGGGTCAACATCCAACAGGCCCTTAATCATTCAAAAAAGCTCCACTGTATGACTTGGATACCATGGTGGCATTGAAGAATGACATCACTGCCACCACTGCCATGGAGTAGGCCTTACAATGGTCCCAAACCCATGTTTGGTCAAATTAACCACAGGTTTTCCGCCATTATCATTCTAGCCTCCATCCCACTTCTTTCATCATGACCAGCTGCCCTGTAAACCAGAAGCCAGTTTGATTCTACTTTGTGGGAGGGGAAAGCAATCCTGTCAACAACCCTGACCATTTTCCCATTCCAGAAATCAACCAGGGCTTCAACAGAATCATCTGCCAATATGACAGGAAACCTCTTTCATTACTAGCCGTGGGGATTCTTCACATCAGCCAGAGGGGGCTGAAACCTGAAGAGACATTTACTTGTGCTCCCTCGGTAAAAACAATAATTTGGCTAATCTGACACAAATGGTTGCTTCTACCTGGTGAATAAGCTGAATTGTCTGTGAAGATTCTTAGTCATCCAGGTGAGTTTATCTGGAAGTTGAGCCATGGCTCCTGGACTTCTTTTGTGAGATAGCTGAATTGTAACTCCAACTTGTGCTAGAGACTGCAATGTCTCTATGCTGTTACTCCTCAACCAATAAACCCCTCCACACACACACACACACCCCACCAATTCTTATGCAGTTGCTTCAAAACCTCAAATCCTTCCTCATGTATGCAAGTTAAAATATATCAAGTTATCCTCACTATATTCCTCCAGAGTATTGATAAAGGTCATGGGACAGGGGTTCTTTTGGGGTTTTTTGTTAAATATGTAGTTCTTTTGTAACCTGAAAAAAATTTCACCATGAATGCAGAAGTCATCAGAAATTCTCAATTCTTCAGAACTGAATGAGCAAGCAAGCAAACAAACATGCAAGATAAGTTGGAGAAGATTTCCATGTTTAATAATACTAAAAATAACTTCACCAATTTTGAGTTCACATGCTTAGGTATAATAACTTACAACTGTAACAGCACTCAGGCATTTGAAAAGCAACCAGCAAAAGTATTTAACTTACAGGGGTGAAATAATGTCTTTAGTTTTGAACCTGAACAGGCAAGTGCTTCAACAGAAGGACAGTTGTAACCCAAATAAATCAATACATAACCAAACACAAAGCCAGCAAATATGGATGGAAATCACTGTTTTAATACTAATCCTTGCCCTCCAACTTGCTCATGGAGGCAGATAATAATTTTACAATATAGGAACAAAACTGTCAAAGGGATTTGCCAAATGCCAAAAGAAGGCAAATTTCAATACAAATTCAGGCAGCAACAGTCAATTGCTGTGTTCAATAAAAACACAAACAAGCAACACTATATTGTGCAGTGGAGGCAAAGTAAGAAGTCAGCACACAAAACTAGCTCGCTTTTAAAATGCAACATGATCAAAAGCCTACCTTTTGAGACCCAAAAACACACTCACAGGGCAGTACGAGAGGGAAAAAGGGAACAAGGAAGGAAGGAACAAAACAAAATTAGAAACACACAAGAGTGGAACAGAAATTAAACAGGCACATACACACATTGAACTTAAGGAAATGACGTTAAATCACACAATATTTTTTTAAAAAATTTAAAAACTAGCAACTGTTGATTCAATTGTTCATCAATATATTTGAAGTACAAAGCAATAAAACTTGTCAGTCTAATAATAAAAGTTTACACGTTACTGCATTTTGAATCAATGCACCATTTCATCATAAATCTGCAAGCAAGGCATGCAGATTGGAATTAAAAAGAATAAGGAAAATATTTTACAAAATGTAAAGCCAGTTACAGTAATTGGTCTCAATAATGGAATGACCACTTGAAAAAATGTTACAAGTTTGAATACCAACTCAAGAACCTCACAGTGATAACTTTTGTGTTACATTATGTTCTTTGTGAGCATTACTAAATACAGACACACACACACACACATATGCACGCACACCCACCCACCCGCCCACATACATACACACACACACATACACACACACACACACACACACAGGATTTGTCAGTTCATATATTCTAAATAAAATGCATCACACATCTTTGCTTCCTTATGTAAGAACACTCGACAATCTTAAGACCATTCTATTACCATATTTATTGTAAATGAAAGAAAAACTTGGTGTGTTTTGAGCTATGAAGAAATTCTACTGATCACATGTAACTAAACACTAGATGCTTGAATGAGTTAATTAACTTCTTCCACATTACTACATACACTATTAAGTGAAAGTAAATGAACAATTTCATCTAGATTAGAAGCATCTTGGAACAGTTCTTCAGGTAACTTAGCTTTGGGAGATACATTACATTTAGCTAGTAGAACCACCCTCCCAACCATTCCAGCACAAGACTAATAAACATTTTAAGTACTGCTTCAGCACCATGGACAGTGGGTAAGAATTCCAACAAGGACTCATACAGTAATTAGTTTCAGAGGGGGTAGCTGTGTTAGTCTTCTCAAGAATTTCAGGCAAAAATTAAAGAAAAACAAAACAAAACAAAACAAAACAAAAGACACAAACACGACAGGACAGGGCAGGGCAGCTACAGTATTGCATGAAGAATAATGATAGGTTTTGGAATATTTACTTTACTTCTCCAAATTAAACAGTTACCCTATCTTCTGAAAACATTCTCAAAAGAGTTTCTCCACTTGTCACTGTACTACCATTGTTACAGGACCCAACACAAATTACACTAATGTAAAGAAGAACAAAATGAGCAAATAAAACTTGCATAATATAAATAGAAATATATCTGCAGTAGACATCCATCAGCAACTTCGCTTTAATAGACTGTACTGTAGTTTTCACTGTTACTCACGTAACTGTCCATTATATTTAAAAATCCTCTTCTGTGTCTACAATGATGTAACTTTATTTACTTCTAGCTATAAAATTTAGCATTTATTTATTTATTGGATTTTTATACTGCCCATCTGGCAGTGAGGTCACTCTGGGCGGTTAACAGGTAAACATTATGTAACAGGTAATGTCTACAGTGGTTTCACAATTTCAGGCAATTAAAATTCAAAAGTTGCACTGCTCATGTGTTACCATCAGAGGTAAAGAAAAGGATCTTGGTCAAGATGTTTTGATGTCTAAGAATACAATTTTTGCACACTTTTCCTCAATAGTCAAAATCCTTTTGCTTAGAATTGTAAATTGCATTAGAGCAGAAACACTGAATCAATGGAGAATTCAATAAAGTTGTATGTGTACTCCTCCTGAAATTCCATTTATTCAAATAGGCCTACTCTGACTGTCACTTACTATGCCGAAGCAAGTTACAGTATGAGTAGGCAGGTTCCTCACATGAAACAAAGATAAGAGGATGTCAATGGTGTGATCATAGTTGGTCAAGGATCACTTAGTCCCCCACAGAAGATATCCTCACCAGACTAAACATATCCTATGTGATAACAAACAATAGACAACTGCACAAATTGGTTGTGAAGCAGAGATAAAGTGAAATAGTTATTTTTGTAACTGATGATATACCATTTGTGCTTAGAAGAACAAGCTGCTAAAAATAGTATGGATTTCAATATACCTTGCTGAAGAATCTATGGAATTTCTATAAAAATAAAACCTCCTTCATGCTTCAGAGTTGCCCTCTTTTTCTGCGCTCCCTTCCAACAAACCAGAGCCACTCACACACACTTCTGACTCATTTGTCAGGCAGGAACTGTGAAACTGCATTTCTTTTCATTGAACAATGGTGATTTCCATGGCTGTAATCCTGTTGCTTAGTATAGTTAAGTCCAACAACAGCGGGCCAACTGACTCAGTAGAAATTTGTCTCCTCAGTAAGTTCCATTGATTTAAATGTGCCTACTTGCATTGCAACTTACTTTAGCACAGTAAGGAATCACAAGAGTAGGCCCCTTGGAATCAACTGAAATGATAGAGCAGTTGACTCCTCAAATCACCACTGATTCAATGGCCTGCTCTAATGACGTACGATGCTAAGCAACAGAATTTCAGCCTTTTGTGTAGCTGAACCTTAAAAACCCTTTCAATCGAGTTCAGAATCAAAGGCTCCTGAGCCAAGTCCAGAGAATCAAGGACAAAATACTGCTACTATTTTATTTCCTTTTCCCTGTCAGTCATCATGTCAGAGCCTATAACATTTGGACAGGTCTCCAGATTCTCAGAGGAGACTTTTTTTTTGGGCGGGGGGGTGTCTGCCACTGAAAGAGAGAAGACACTTTCTGCCATTCCTATTACTTGTGCTTCACCCCTCAGCATCCAATCCAATGAACATCACTGTGTTTGATTCTAATAAAATTGTGTAACTTAAACATCTTAGAGCAAAGTTAGAAGAATACATTTCTTCCAATAATAGCTTGTCAATGTGTTTCTGCTGGTGATACTGTATATGACAATCAATCTACGTGATCCAGTTATCCAAAATTTTCATTTAATACATTTACAGAATTCCATTAACGATGGCACCCTTGATGTTTATTATTGCTTTAAGAACTGCAGCAAG
Organism: Phrynocephalus versicolor; assembly: GCA_023846285.1. Lineage (NCBI taxonomy): Eukaryota > Metazoa > Chordata > Lepidosauria > Squamata > Agamidae > Phrynocephalus > Phrynocephalus versicolor. The sequence continues at coordinate 4,370,374 of JAHTLZ010000204.1, read as the reverse complement.
GCAACTTGGTATAAATTTGACAACCAATAACCTTTCTTCACTTACAGCAGTATCACTCATTCTGTTAGCCAAAAAGATGCACATAACTGAGGAAATCTGTACTTTAGTGAAAGAATCTACTTACCTACTATCTGTGTCTAGGCCTACAAAGTCCTTCTTTTCAAACGGAACACATAGAAGCGGGATCTTATCTCCTGATTTATCTGTGGCTCTATCTAGACGTTTGGATTCCAACACAATGAAGAGGGATTCAATGAAGTCTTCTATTCTTTTTTCTACATTTTCACATTCATCATAGCTAGGATAGAATGCCACGTCGGTGCGAGGCTGTTCTGCAATTTCTCCTTGAAGCCCAAAGACAAACAGTCGGGAATCGTAAAGTGTGGAACCATATATTTCCTTCTGAAGGTGGAATTTTTCAAAGGTCTGAGGCCAATCTTTTCCAGATGAACAGTGTGTGATGGTTATGAGTCCAACAACTTTGCGATGCGTCTGAAAATCCCCCCATTCATTGTTCTCTGGTGGATAATGATGTCTGTAGCGGATATAAAGCACACGCTGAGAATCGCAGACATTTATCTGACTCACAGCTGAGATCCGCTTGTAGATCTTGAAGAAGCTTTCTTCTGGAACAATTCCAACCGGCTGAACCACAACTAGCAATGTTTGATGGTCCTCTGCACACTGCATGTAGTCTGGGACACTCATCTTGCCTCATGTATGCTAGTTAAAAATAAAACAATTATTTATGTTATTATGGAAAAGCACACAAAGAAATACATAAATGGGATAGGTGACTGTTACACAAATGTATCTCCAACAAACTGGTGAATATTAACTAAGCAGAAATCCTAGGCAGCACCTCGCACCTCATATTTTGACAAACTTATTCCCTGCACTTCCATATAAAACCCTCTGCAGTTCCTGAAAGCCCCACTCACCCATCAAGTAGGTCACAGAGTCCTCTGAACTGTCTAAAATCTCAAAATTCTATGTTTCGAAACCAGAAATGGAATTGTCACTTCAGGTTTCATTCTTGTCGTTTCTGAACGCTTCTGTGTGTGCCTGTTTAGGAGTCTAGAGTCAGATTTTACCCATGAAATCCCAAAGCTGCTCATCCCAGACCAAACAAAGAAACAAATACATAAATTGGGGGTGAGGACAAAAAAACAACCCCTGACATAAGATGGGGGAAAGGGAGAAACTAGATGATACATGGTACATGAGAAGGAAAAATTATTAATATGGGATGAGTCATCATATGTGATGAAAACTATTCAACATGAAGAACTAAAGACAGCTGTGGTTTCAGCAGAGATGACTAAGTTGCAGTGCTTTGCTACTACAATACTGTACTGTATAATGATTTTAAAGAAAATAAATTTTCCCAGAGAGCCTCCTTTGGATAGAGGAAGCCATCAATATCAATGCTGAAAATCAAACAATACACTGGATCACTCACAATGTTGGCTCCTTGGTTGCTCAATAATTTTAGCTCTATACCTTCTAGTGGATGTGTGTGTGTTGTGTCGTTACAGTCGTGACCAACTCTTCGTGACCCCCATGTCCATGAGGTTTTCTTTAGACCTAGTTATTTTCTATTGGACAGGGTCAACATTAAGCTTTTGAGAGGTTTGGCTGTGGCTTTGTCAAAAAGATCCCATGAGTTTTGCTTAGAGAAAATGCATTTCTCTCAAAATTGACACCCATTACTGAACAATTTTTGTACAGCTAGACAATTTCCTTCTGCAACTTTTTTACCTCATTGCCCTGACATGTGCAATAAAAAGAAGTTTTGAGCAGTACAGCCATAAGAACAAAAGCAATCCAGACTATGGGCGATACCTTCAGAGGCTTCAAGAAAAATAAAAATAGTTGCTTTAAAAAAAAGTTGCTGAGCTTTCAGGTGCAAGGTCCCTTTTTTCAAAGCAGGTTTAAAAGTCCAGGCGTGGCAAGGGATGTATTTTGCCAGGAGAGAGTTCTTAAAAGTTAATTTGGCAAGACGGAAGCCAGAAAGCTCAGCAACTTTTTATTTTATTTTTTTCTAGTGGTCTATGAAGGTATCACCCATAGTCTAGTCTTCTTATTACTAGGCTTCTTCTTACTCTCACGATTGCCAGCAACAGGAGGGGCGGAAAGGATTCTGGTGGGGGAGAAAAGGAGACAGAGGGGGGAGCGGCGCCTCTTTCTGAGGTAAAAGGGAAAGGTAACCCCCGACACACACACGTGTGTGTTAGTCGTGTCCGACTCTAGGGGCGGTGCTCATCTCCGTGTTCAAGCCGAAGAGCCAGTGTTGTGCAAGTCCATGGCCATGTGCCGGCATGCCTGCAAGGAAACACTGTTTTACCTTCCCGATTTTTATGGCAGTACCTATTTATCTACTTTCATTTACATCAGGCATGTCCAATCTTCGGCCCTCCAGATGTTTTGGACCACAACTCCCACAGTCCTTTGCCATTGGAAATACAGGCTTGGAGTTCTGGGAGCTGTGGTCCAAAACATCAGGAGGGCCGAAGTTTGGACATGCCTGATTTACATGCTTTCCAAATTCTAGGTTGGCAGGAGCTGGGGGTGAACAGCGGGAGCTCGCTCCGCTACGAGGCACCCGGGATTCGAACCGCTGAGCTGCAGAGGTTTTGCAGCCTGACATTTTCAGTGTTCTTGCCCGCTGAGCCACCATGCCCGCCCGCCCACCTCTTTCTGAGGGGCCTGAGGTAAAAAAATATTGGGAGGCCAGAGGCGCCCCGCCTCCCCCTCCCCTTCCCCCTCCCCCTCCCCCCTCCGGCCAGGTGTTCGGGCCTTGCTCACCCCCACAGCCGGCTCCAGGCAAGAGCTCCGCCTCCCCTCTTCCTCCCACTGACAGGAGGAAGCGGAAGTCGGTCGGCAGGGGCGGGTGTTCCGGTGGAAATCCCGAGGCGTCCACTGCGCCTGCGCTTTCGGGTGGCGGCGGGGGGAGGGCGAACGAGCGAAGGCTCACCGCGCATGCGCCCGGCTGTCGGCGCCTGCCCGGGTTCGCTTCGCAAGCGCTGGGAAACGTTCTGACTCCGGGTCGAGGGGGGGGCAGCCGACCTAACGGTCGCAACGGCCTTGCGGGAATGTTTTTTTTTTAAATGGAATGGCCACAGAATGTATAAAACCGGAAGAAGGTTTCCTCACAACCTGTCAAATGTCGGGACGCGCTTCGTACCGCCAACCTCTGAGGGAAATAACCTCTGTTTTGGCAAGGAATTTTGAGCCCGCCAGGAGCCGGGCGCAATGCCTCCTGGGAGATGTAGTGCCTTTTTCTCCCAAGGAGATCCCACCGAGCGGGCGGAGGAAGGGGGCGGGGACTTGCTCGCGGTGCCTTGTGGGATAGGGGGCGGCTCCCTGCCTTTCGTGAGAGGGAAACCAACGAGGAACAGTTTAGTTAGGGCGAAGGCGGAGCTTGCGGCTGCGGGGAAGCTCGCGCATGCGCGTATAGCGCTGGAAGGGGGAGGCGGGAATAGAAGATGGCGGCGAGGCTGAAGGGAGCCGTTGGAGGAGGAGGAGGAGACCCCCGGCTCGTGTCGCTGCCTTTGTCTCGGATCCGAGTGATCATGAAGAGCTCGCCCGAAGTCTCCAGCATCAACCCGGACGCCATTTTCCTCACCGCCAAGGCAACGGTAAGCTCCGTCGGGGGTGGGGGATCCCGCGCACAGCGCTTCGCGGCTGTATGACCCCCGTATCCGCGGGATCCATATCCGCGGAGTGGATTGTCCGCGGTCCGTTCTCATCCGCGTTTTGCTGTCTCCACGTTGGAATGGATTCCCCGCTAATACGGGGAGTCCTGCTCTGTTTCAGCCCCTTTCTTTTGGAAGGCGAGTGGATCACCCATTGCGTTTTTCCCCCCATTGGCAGGAAAAGTGATTCCGTGGCGGGAGAGGACCTTTCAAGAACTGAAATGGGCGGCTGGGTTTTGTTCCCTGGTGGGGGTTTTTTGTGACTGTGTTTGTGCGTTGACTTTTTTAAAGCCCTTACTCTTCCCCATTTCAGTCACTTTGTTGGCCACCACTTGAGTAGAGGAGGTGATCGGGGTCCAGCTTCTGTGTTAGACGTTGGGGCGTGACTGGGAATTTATTTATTTATTTATTTATTTATTTTTATACCGCCCGTCTTCCCAAAGGAACTCCGGGCGGTTAACAAAGAGGGTAAAACAGTCAATATAAAATAAAATTAGTATAACAATCAAGACACAAATACACGCACACTCAAAAAATAATATTCAAAAGAATCATGGGCAATGCAGTGCGAAGCTGCCCAAGGAGGGAACCTGAGTAGGACGGGCGTCACAATGTCTCCGAAAGCTCCCCTGAAGCAGCCGCCTGTGGCATCAAGAGATCCAGCTTGGCTTTCCTCTGAATTTGGACCGGTTCAGCAGAAATAAAGGCAGCCTCAATCTCTGACATAGTCATATTAGCCTCAATGCAGGGGTCTACACCTGTAATTTCACTCCACATAGGTAATGGGTTAGTTGCTCCTTTCCCCGAAGAGGTCAGGGGGTGTTGAATATTATTTTGCCAGTATATAACCACATGGTGGCCAAACTTCCCCCCTCCAGATGTTTTGGACCACAACTCCCACAGTCCTTTGTCATTGGCAATACAGGCTCCTGGGAGTTGTGGTCCAAGACCTCTGGAGCGCCTAAATTTGGCCCCTACATGCATGGAATTTAATTAAGGACATCATTGATATTTAGAGTCTGAGAACATGTCCTTTTTTAGTGGTTAAAAATGAGTGCCTTGAAAAAAGATACTAAAAAACATGATATGCTTGAAATAAAGGCACATTTTCTTCTTATCCTTAGGAGCTGTTTGTTCAGTATTTAGTGGCACATTCCTATAAGCATGGCCAGGGCAAGGAGAATAAAGCCCTAACTTACAATGACTTATCCCGTACTGCAGAGAAATCGGAAATTTTTCAGTTCCTTGCAGGTAAGTCTGCTAATATAACAAAACAGAAAATTGCTTATGTCAGAGACAGGAAAAATGGAGGGAGGATATGTACTGTTTAACTTATAGAATCATTTGTATTACCGTGTGTGTACACAGATGCTTTCACAGATTCTGCAGTTTTTCTTATAGAACTGGGTTTGTCCTCTAAATCTCACACTAAAATATAGCCATTAGTCTTTTAAGAAGCCGCAACATTTTTGTCTCTCATTTCATTTTTGTTTTGTTATTGCCCGACATGCTAGCACAGACCAACATAGCTACTTATTCTAAAACTGATTTTTCAGGCTCTAGACAGAATCACTATCTTATTTTAACAGATGATAGCTGCCTCTGGCTGTGCACTGACCAGCCAGCATGTTAAAGAACTTATGGCTCCATTTAAAGCAACTTCAGTTGTAGTAAGAAAAGGAAGTAGGTATGAAAAACAATGAAGCAAGCCAGGAACAGAGAGAAATTAGCTCAGAATCTGATGATAGAGTTCTGATGATTTAGAGTAGCTCTGAAACACATTTACACATTACACCTTTTGAATTAGGCTGTAGAAATGGAAGTTTGTGGAGATACAACAGTAAATCACTGGTATAAAATTATATACTAGTATAGATAACAAATTCTTGGCTGAAGAGGAGATACCTTTCCTTATTGAGCCATCCACTTTGCATATGGTGAACCTTGGTGCTCTTGTGAACTAAGTGCCATAAATGAGGAAAAAAATGATAATTTTAAAAACTTCTAGTGAGCTTCACACAGATCTAATTTATTTTATAGTGGCTTAAGCTGGTTTAAAATTATTTAACAAAGCTGATGTTTTTCCAGATATCCTGCCAAAGAAGATCTTAGCTAGCAAATATCTGAAAATGCTGGAAGGAGAAAAAGGAGATCAAAAGGAAGAGGAAGAGGAGGAAGAAGAAGAGGAGGAAGAAGAAGAGGAGGAGGAGGAGGAACCAAAAAGTGAAGATGATGAAGCATGCTGAGAATGCTTGTTCTGTAAACGTTTTAGATGATTTCTGGCCAAGTAAATTCCTGCTGTCTATCTTGGTTGAAAACTGAAGTTTCCATTTGGGTTTGAACATGTACGTGGACCGTGATTTTGTTTCATATCTCAGGAACTTGAGCTCTTGCAAAGACTGCTAGTAGCAGACCAGCTGTCCTTGTCACAAGAACTGTGCCTGTACAATACAGAAGTTATGTCTTCTCTGCCCACATTGGGCAACCTCAAGTTCAGGTGTTTTTTTTTTTTACTTGCCACCATGGTGGGTCTTCTCTGTAAACCTAGAGGCTATACTATTTAATTTTTGTAAATAGTACTATATTTGTTTCATAGAAGCCGGGCTGCTTCTGTCAAGACTACCTTATCCAGTAGGTGTCCCAACAGAGGTGTCCCAACTTTTAGATTTGTCAGTTCAGAAATGCAATGTATATCTCACAATCTGTTCTCAAACAGAAAACTGTAAATATGAATATTATGGAGATTTTAAACCCCTGCTTAATGTATGTAGCATCAACATTTATATGAGAGATATGCATAGCAGGGCTGGTTACTCTTGCAGTAAGTAAAAGGACGATATTTCATTACAGCAGAAACTTGGAATATTTTATAAATGCATATGAGCTGAAAATTTCACAACCAAAGTGTGTTGTATGTTAAAGCAGGCATTTTCCGTATAAAAGCTTGATTCACTGGAGCAATAAGGTGTGTGATAGAATACTTTCTGCTATGATGTGTATCTGTACGATATGCCCGTAAAACAGATTTGAGATACTGAGAAAAGGAACAAATTCCTCTGGAGCTTGTGTAGTGACTTATTAAAAGTTGTATTGTTTAGAACCTGTCAGTGCAGCATATATTCAGATGGTTAAAATTCACCCCTTCTGTACTGAACGATTTAACGGCATTGGGTATTTTTCTCCCTTTACAACTTACCCCTTTTAGTGGGCCATTAATCAGTGTTCTCCTTTGTTCAAAGGAGCCGTTTTGCCAGAACTCTCACTTCATACAACTAACTGAAGGCAGCCCTTCAGTTTCACAGTGAATCGAAAGCCAGACATCTAGAAGTAGCAAGGAAGGGCAACTAGACCAATTAAAAACACAATTTCCTAGCAGCAAGACTTGTGCACATTATGGCTGAATTATATTGATAAGGAATTAAGTGTTTTCTAAAATATTTTCACCCATTACTAACTACCTTAGATGGGGGGATAAAATAAGTAAATGATAGGTAGAGAAATAGCTTGATTATTGTTTATGTCATGAATTTATAGCTGGTATGGGCGGTCCCCAGTGTCATTCATAGTGTCCTGCCACATGTTTCTTTATCTTATGCTGCATTCAAGGGTATCACAATATTTTGCTGTGGTTTCTTTTTCAAGAATATTGAGAAACAATAAATTTCATCCAACAAGAATAGCAACATGGCCCATGGGCAGTTTCTGTGAAAAAAGACATGGAAGCAGCATACCAGATTTTTGCCACATCTGATCCCTGCTTTCAAAGACAATTTAGCCTGGCAGAGCATCAACTCTAGCCAAGCTGAAGCAGGGAACATTTTCTTAGTTCCACAAATTGTGTGTGTGTGTAGATACCACCCCATGTATCTGAGAGGCATCTGTAGGATTGTCAAATTAGGTATACCAATACAGAATACAGTGTTCTCACAAAAATGGTCACAACTATAACGCTGGAGGGAGATGAAAGATTTTTGAAGACCAGAATTGTGACAAACATGAGTGAAGAGTGGATTGAAGCATCTGGAAACCTGGACAGAAGAAATTTAGAATGCTTGGCACCAAGAACACTTTCTTCCCATGCCTCAGCTGTTGAGATAGCTTAGCTCCAATTTTGATCTTATCTCCAATTCTGATCAGCCTGAACCTAGCCAGCCCAGGAGCTGAGAAGTTCCCTTCACTGGCTGTGTCTGCAAGTTGATTTAAACTTTTTCTTTCCTTTAAGTAGGGCTGTGAAGGGTTTTTTTAATATATATTTTCTTTCCTTCCCTCGCAACGCTGATCAGCTGTTGAGTTTATCTCCCTGCAGCAACTAGCTATTAGGTTTCTAGCTTGTTTACAGTGTGTTCTATGCTTGAAAGGAAATTGATTGGAAGGTTTGAGAGTCATTGATTTAGGACAGAAGACTCCCTGTTAAAAGGAAAGCTCACCATTATTTATAGCCTTACGAAGCATTTCATTTCATGATGAAAACTCTTTTAAAAACTGTTATTGTATGTGACAAGATAGTGGTATTCACAGACATAGCGACTCAGTGTTTTGTTTGGCTGTTTTTTATGTGTTGTGACTTGTTTGGAGTACATTTGGCTGGGCAAGCAACATCTACAACCGGAAGGAATTCCAAAAGATGTGGTTACAGAGTGAGCAAGCTGTAACAGCTGACTTTTTCTGTTCCTGCAAGATCCCGGTGGGTGTAGCCAGGGCCCCAGGCTCTCCATGGTTTACTATCCTTGCAGGGAGGAGATGAAGGTAGCACAGGGACAGAAGGCAGAGGTGGGGCTGTCGGGCCAGCATGCTGGTAAGATTGTGGAGGAACCCAAACAAGCCACCACTCCCTAGTATATTTCTTGCCAGTATAAGATCTCTTCAACAAAATGGATGAACTGAAGCTGCAGGTAGCAACCAACAGGCTTATGAAGGACTGTTCATCCATAGAGGACACAGCTATTGAGCTGTCAGGCTGTCACGACCGACTGCACAGACTGTAGAAAGACCAAAGGAGGGAGCTGTGGTGTTATGCCAGTAATAGCTGGTGTAGAGACTAAGATTGTAGGCAGCCACTGTTTCCCAGACATGGAGTATGTGACTGTTAAATGCAGACCAGTTCATCTTCCTAGGGAGTTCACTGCAGTTATGTTAACTGGTGTGTGTATATTCCACCAGATGCTAATGCTAACTTGGCATTGGGGTTCTTACACAGCATCATTAGCAGCCAGCAAGACAAGTATCCTAAGGCTATGCATATTATTGCTGGGGATTTTAATCATGTTGAACATAAAACTGTGATCCCAGAGTTCCATCAGCACATGAAATGTGCCACTAGAGACAAGAGGTAATCAAATATAAAACATGGCTACAGGGCTATACAGCTCCCACATTTGGGCCAGTCAGACCATATGTCCCTGCTCCTGCTTATACCCCCACCCCCACCCCGCAGGAAACGGGCTCTTACCACGACAAGGACTGTTAAAACTTGGCCTGAAGGTGCTTGTCACCAGCTGCAGGGGTGCTTGTGAGAACCAAAGTTTTTGACCACCCAGACCTGAAGGAGCAAACAGTGGCAGTCTTGTGCTATATCAAACATTGCACGGGTACTGTTACTGTGAATAAATGCATCTGGATTTATCCCATCTAGAAACCCTGGATGAGAAGTAGTCCAGTGCCTGCTGCAACAAAATCATCAAATTTGCGGATGATACCATTGTGGTGGGGCTTATTTCTAGAGAGGATGAGTCCGCCTACTGGGACAAGGTGGAGCAACTATGTGTCTGGTGTGGAGATAATTGGTTGTTAATACCACCAAGACTAAGGAAGTGGTGGTGGATTACAGATGAAAAAATACGGACATTCAGCCCCTGTATATTGGTGCGGACTATGTGAACAAAGTGGCTGTATTTAAGTTTTTGGGTGTTACCATCAAGCAGGGCCTGACCTGGAGCGCTAACACCACCGCTCTGGTGAAGAAGGCCCAGCAGAGAATATACTTCCTCAGACTCTTAAAAAAAAACAATCTGAGCAAAAAACTCTTGGTGTCCTTCTACCAATACTCTATACAGAGCATTTTGACATACTGCATCTGTGCTTGGTTTTCCAGCTGCACAGCTATGGATAGGAAAGCACTCCAGAAGGTCATAACTACAGCCCAGATGATCATCGATCATCCTCTCCCATCTCCACCCCCCTCACCCTCTCTGATCTAATCTGATCTTGTTTCTGACTCTTGAAGAATTTACCTCAGAGCCATAATACCACACTTAACATATCAACTGCATGATGATCGTTGGGCTTCCAAAGCTCTTGCGTCGTAGGAACCTCCCTCTCTCCACTGCGCATGCTCTCCCTTTCCTGTGCCTTTTGCCTCAGTTCCTCTCTGGTCCACCGCTGAAGAGAAGAGAAGTGATGGATAGAGGGGGAGGTAGGGTGGGTAGTGTGAATTCACAGATGTCGACTCAAAGAACCTCTGTTACAGGTGTGTAAGCTGCTTTTCTTCATGACATCTGTGAATATGCACTCTGGGTGATTAGCAAGCTGACAACTCTGCCAAAGGCTGCATCTCTCTTGGCCAGAACATCCAACTTGTAGTGTTTAATGAATGTCGATGGATTGGCCGAAGTGGCAGCCATGCAGATATCCGTAAGTCACACCCCTCTAAGGAAGGTCATGGACGAGGTGACCTATCTTGTAGTCTGCTTTAGGTGCAATTGGAGCCTCGTGGCGCAGTGGTTAAATGTCTGTACTGCAGGTAAAACTGCTCAGGACCTGGGGTTCAATCCCTGGTAGCAGGCTCAAGGTTCACTCAGCCTTCCATCCTTCCGAGGTCGGTAAAATGAGTACCCAGCTTGCTGGGGGGGAGGCAATGTGTAGCCTGCACACTGTAATTAAATTTGTAAACCGCCCAGAGACTACTTAAAGTGGTATGGGGCGGTATATAAGCAGAACACTTTGCTTTGCTTTGCTTTTGGTAGTGGGGTACATGTAGCGTTGTATTCCATCTTGATGACAGTTGTGATTCATCTGGAAATAGACTGGGAGGATACTAATTGGCCCTTGGAGGGTTCCGAGGTTCTAATGAAAAGTTTGTGTGGTTTTCTGATAGGGTATTTGGGTTTGGAAAGAATGTTGGGAAGGTTGGGATAAATGAAAGTTTGATACTACCTTGGGAAGGAATGAGATATCCGGGTACAAGACCACTCTGTTTTGGTGAAATTGTAGAAACAGAGGGTCTGCTTGTAGTGCAAGTAGTTCTGAAGCCCTCCTGGGCAATATGATGGCCACTAGAAATCCTGTTTTCAATGAAAGTGCATACAGCAGTACTGATGCCATATGTCCGAATGGTGCCTGTTTGAGGCAGTTGAGGACTAAGAACAGCAACCATTTCCTGTTAGACAAGGGCAGATGTAATTGAGTCCCCTGAGGAATTGTTTGACTTTAGGGTGTTTGAAAAACGATGAAGCTTCTGACTGAGGTGGTTGGGGCACTATGACTGCTGCAATGTATACTCTGAGGGTGGAGGCAGAGCCCTCATTCGAAAAGAAAGAGGAGGAAATAGAGAAGTGAATCCAATGTAGTTGGGTCAATGGGAAGGTGTCACTGTGAAGCAAAGGAGCAAAAGGCTTTCCATTTGTATGACTACAGGGTGAATCACAGAATCATAGAGTTGGAAGAGACCTCAAGGGCCATCCAGTCCAACCCCCTGCCATGCAGGAACCCCCATCACAGTATTTCTGACAGATGGCCATCCAGCCTCTGCTTAAAAACCTCCAAAGGAGACTCCACCACCCTTTGTGGCAGATACTCCACTGCTGAACAGCTCTAACTGTCATGAAGTTCTTCCTAATGTTCAAATGGAATCTCTTTTCCTGTAAACATAGCTATATCCCCCTCAGCCTTCTTTTTTGAAAGGCTAAACATTCCCAGTTCCCTAAGCTGTTCCTCGTTAAGACATTTCTTCCAGACCTTCAGTCATCTTAGTCGTCCACCTCTGTATCCGCTCGAAGTTGTCAACATCCTTTTTAAATTGAGGCACACAGAACTGGACCCAGTATTCCAGGTGGGGTCTGACCAGAGCAGAGAAGAGTGGTACTATCACTTCCCTTGATCTTGACACTATGGTTCTGTTGATGCAACCAAGAATCACATTGGCTTTCCTGGCTGCCACATCACACTGCTGACTCATGTTCAATCTGTGGTCCACCAAGGCTCCCAGATCCCTTTCACAAGTACTATTTTCCAGCCAGGTGTCTCTCGTCCTATATCTGTGCAATTCATTCTTTTTACCTAGATGTAGCACCCTACATTTCAACTCCCAATTTGGTATCATCTGCAAATTTAATTAGCATACTCTATTGCTTCCTCCAAGTCATTAATAAAGATGTTGAACAGCACTGGACCCAGAACAGAACCCTGGGGCACCCCAGCTGAAGAGAGGCCATTTATGATCACCCTTTGGGTGTGATCAGTCAACCAGTTACAAATCCACCTAACAGTAGCACTATCTATCCCACTTTCTACTAATGTCTTAGCAAGAATACCATGGGGAACCTTATTGAAGGCCTTACTAAAGTCCAGATAAGCAATATCCACAGCATTCCCCTCATCCACCAGGCCTGTAATGCTATCTAAGAAAGAGATCAAATTAGTCTGGCATGATTTGTTTTTAAGAAACCCATGACGACTTCTTGTAATGACAGCATTGTTTGTTAAATAATTACAAACTGCCTGTTTAATAATCTGCTCTAGGATAATCTTTTAAGAGAAGATCTTAAAACACATAGAAGAACAGAAGTCTATCTGGATTTTTAGAAGGCTTTTGACACAGTCCCTCACCAAAGGCTGCTGAGAAAATTGCACAGTCAGGGGATAAGAAGGCAGGTCCTCTTATGGATTGAGAACTGGTTGAGATCCAGGAAACAAAGTGTAGGTGTCAATGGGAAATTTTCACAATGGAGAGAAGTGACAAGCGGTGTGCCCCAGGGATCTGTCCTGGGACCGGGGCTTTTCAATCTGTTCATAAATCACCCGGAGACAGGGATAAACAGTGAGGTGGCCAAGTTTGCAGATGACACAAAACTTTTCCGTGTGCTAAAAACCAGAGAAGATTGTGAAGAGCTCCAGAAGGATCTCTTCAAACTGGGGGAATGGGCTGCAAAATGGCAAATGCGTTTTAATGTAGCTAAATGTAAAGTAATGCATATTGGGGCAAAAAATCAAAACTTTATCTATCAACTCATGGGCTCTGAGTTATCCGTGATGGATCAAGAAAGAGATCTTACTGTGTTGGTGGACAGCTCCATGAAGTATCTACCCAATGTGTGGCAGCGGTGAAGAAGGCCAATTCCATGCTAGGGATTATCAAAAGGGGGTTGTAAATAAAACAGCCAACATTATAATGCCATTGTACAAACAATAGTAAGGCTGCACCTGGAGTATTGTGTACAATTCTGGTCACCACATCTCAAGAAAGACATAGTGGAACTGGAAAAGGTACAAAAGAGAGCGACTAAAATGATTACTGGGCTGGGGCACCTCCCTTATGAAGAAAGGCTAAAACATTTGGGGCTCTTTAGTCTGGAAAAAAGGCGCCTGAGGGGGGATATGATTGAGACATACAAAATAATGCATAGCATGAGTAAAGTGGATAGAGGGAAGCTCTTCTCCCTCTCATAAAATACCAGAACTAGGGGACATCCACTCAAATTGAGGGCTGGGAGACTAGGAACAGACAAAAGAAAGTATTTTTTCACCCAGCGCGTTGTTAGTCTGTGGAACTCCCTGCCACAGGAGGTGGTGATGGCATCTGGCCTGGATGCCTTCAAAAGGGGATTGGACAGATTCCTAGAGGAAAAGTCCATCACAGGTTACAAACCATGATGGAGATGTGTAATCTCCAGGCTTAAAACCGGGGTACTTCAAGGGCCAGATGCAGGGGAGTGCTATCAGGAGATACTGTATCTAGTCTCATGCGCTCCCAAACGCATCTGGTGGGACCACTGTGAGATACAGGAAGCTGAACTAGATGTACTGTTGGCCTGATCCAGCATGGCTCTTCTTATGTTCTTATGTTCTTTCCAGGAATTGAAGTCAAGCTGACTGGGCGGTAATTATTTGGGTCCTCTTTTTTTCCCTTTTTGAAGATGGGGACAACATTAGCCCTTCTCCAATCGATGGGAACTTCCCCTATTCTCCAGGACTTCTCAAAGATTATTGCCAATGGTTCTGAAATTACTTCTGCCAGTTCTTTTAATATCCTTGGGTGTAATTCATCTGTCCCAGGAGACTTAAATTCATTGTTTGTTGAAGGCTTCCCCGAGAGAGCCAGCACTTGCTCTATGGAAAAGTGATCAGCCAAGACGTCAAATGGAGGGCAAAGAGATCTGCGTGGAGTATCTGATCTCCATTCTGGGACAGTATATTTGGTATTTGTGGCAGTCGGAGGTGATCTGTGGCCATGGACCTGAGGGCGGGAAACCATGGTTGTCGAGGCCACCACAGAGCGACGAGGATAGTACTAGCTCTGTTGTGGTAAATCTTGACAATAGTTCTCTGGACTAGTGGTAGTGGGGGGAATGCATAGAGGAGGCCTTTGGGCCATGTTGTTGAGAATGCATCTCCCCTTGAGTGGCTGCCCAGTCCCACTCGGGGGCAGTATTGATCGCATTTCTTCTTGGACTCGGTGGCAAAGAGGTCTAAACGAGGTTGTCCCCATCTCTGACACAGGGGTTTGAAGGTTATGGTTAGGAGAGTCCATTCGCAGTTGCAGTACTGCAAGTGGCTTAGTCTGTCCGCTGTGGCATTCTCCTGAGATGGTATGCGGACGGTGATGGGAAAGATGTTTCGTTTGAGGCACCATTCCCATAGACGTATGGCAAGCTGTAGAAGGGGTATGGAGTGAGTTCCGCCTTGTTTGTTCACATAGAACACTGTGATGTTATCTGTGATTACTTGTACAGTGGTACCTTGTATAAAGGAATTAATTCGTTCCAAATAAAATTATGATAATCAAATTTTCCTTTATACGAATTTCCATAGGAATACATTGAAAATGGAGTGTTCACATTTTTATGTTGTACGGATTTTCCCCATAGGCGATTATGTTAAGCAAATATTCCCTATCTCCGGAATTTTTTATGTTGTACAAATTTTATGTTATACAAGCTGTTTGTTATACAAGGGTCCACTGTACTTGTAATTGTTTGTTGCAAAGGAGAGGTTCAAAGGACCGGAGGGCTTTGATTATGGCTAACAGTTCTAGCATATTGATGTGGAGGGTCCGCACCTGTAGGGACCACTTGTGATGAATCTCCAGTTTTTTGCAAGTGGCGCTCCATCGTGTAATGCTGGCATCTGTTGTCACCTGTATAGATGGATAAGGTCTGGCGATGGAAAGATTGGCTGTTGATTTCCACCACTGAAGGCTATGCAATGGTGATGGTGTGACTTGAAGCTGCTTGGTAGGAGGGTCCAAGTGTGGGTGGAACTGTGTTAGGAGCCAGATTTGTAGGGGCCACATCTTCAGTCTGGCGTGTGGAAGAATAGATGAAGTTGAGGCCATGAAGCCTAGAAGGCGCTGTGCATCATGAGCTGTGACCCAAGCCGATGGAGTAAACTTGAGAAGCGCAGTTCTTAGTTTTAGGGAGTGAATGTGGGTTGGTACAGTTGCCACCTGATGTTGAGCGTGTCGATGTTGTGGGATTATGTGACATATGGTGTCATTTAGGCAGTGGTGCTGATGGGGAGTTTCTCCTGGAAGAACATTCCCTGGTGTCAAGATCAGAGTCTCCCTCCAAAGAACAGGGGATCACTTGAATGTAGCATCTGTGTTTTGGGGGGCATTCAGTATATGTATCGTAATAGGAGTCCTTCTTGGAGGTACGGTGTCAAGGTGGAGATACCTAAGGAGAAGAGTGGTACACATAATATGATCTGTGTCTCGACGTCTTGTGTCGAGATTGATGTCACTTCAGCGTCAGAGATCGGGAGAGAGACGATTCCAGAGACAGGAGCCTGACTCGTTTCCATTGTTTGTTGTGATGTCGAGGGGACGCTGGGTGCCAAGAGTCGGTATTGTAGTGGGCAGCATGGCATCTAGGAAGCGAAGCGTATCAGGCTTCGGCATCATACTAGGTCATGATAGATCTCGGTTGCACAGTTTTTTCGATGTGCGAAGCCGTTGAAGGTGTCATAGCCGTTTGGTTGTCAGTATTGAGCTGCAATTCCTCAGTGTCACAGCAGTCTCAATGTCCATGAGTAAAGCCCATAGATAGTACATGGCTGTTCATAGGCACTTGAGTTAAGCTGCGTTGGCTGAAGTTTGGATGGAATCAATCCCTCATCCTGATGCCGAGCCTCAGCTGATGTCGGTGCCGGAGGTCTCAGGGTCAACGTCGACATTCGTCCTGCAGGTACAGGCGGGCTCAATGAGTCCCTCGTAGGTTTTGAGACCGACAAACCCGATGTCATCGAGGGCTTCTTTTTCTTTTCCACGGTCTTGGAGGTAACTGATCACTTTGATTTTGATGAAGTCAAAGGGACCGAGGCTTCAGAGTGGCTGTGGATGTCCATCAGTTTCAGGGACTTTTCCTACAGATGGGCTCTTAAACGGCCAAGTCTTTGCTTGAGTTAAGGTTTTGTTAACTTCTTGTACTCAGCACAATGGCAAGAATGATGTGATTCCCCTAAGCAATACAGGCAGTGGCTATGTCCGTTGGAGAGTGGTATTTTATTCGGACATGCCACACACTTCTTAAAAAGGGCTGAAGAGGCCATAAAATGGGGAGGGGGAGAAACGCAAAACTATGTACAAGATTTTTTTTAAATGGGAGAGGAGGTTTAAACTTAGAAGAATACAAAATAATACTTAAACTAAGTTATCCACAGGAGCGGAAGAAAACACGACTGTCTGCAGCGGTGGTAAAAAGGAACTGAGGCAGGCGCGAGGAAAGGAGAGCATGAGCAGTGGAGAGAGGGAGGTCCCTATGATGCAAGAGCTTTGGAAGTCCGACCGTCACGCAGGCACACAAAACCCAGCATGTGTATTCACAGATGTTACGAAGAACTATACTTAACGTATCTACAGACCCTGGCCAAATCCTCCTTCCCACCATCTCTACTAATAAACTCTCCGTCCTCCTCTTCCCTCTCCCCTATCCACCCCCCAACTTTATATAGTACAGCCAATGAATACATTGTATGAAATGTATATCTCATCACAATTATATTGCACATCTCATTCTGCTGCCATGTCTGAAAAAGTGGACATGTCCATGAAACATATTAAAATACTAAAGTTAGTCCTTAAGGTGCAACATGTTTTGTGTCTTTTGTTTTATTTTTCTTTGATTTTTGCCTGAAATTCCCATCTCTAGAAGAAATATACAGCTCCCGTTGCCTTTTACAGGATTCCTCGTACCCTGGACACTGCCCATTTGTATGGTTGTCTTCAGGCAGGAGATACAGAACAATAAAAACAAGAACAAACAGATTAAAAAACAGTTTTTATCCAAGAGCCATAACCATCTTAAATGCTGTAACCAAATAGTGTGACCTTGCGGAGTTGTGATGTATGTATGTGTGTGTTTTAATCTAAATGTATTTCTTTTCTAATTTAATTTCTACACCTGGGATAGCATTCAATTCTGCTGTACTATGTACAATGACAATAAAGTATCTATCTATCTATCTATCTATCTATCTATCTATCTATCTATCTATCTATCTATCTATCTATCTATCTATGAAACAAAATGAAAACTGAAATGAAATGAAACAGTATTTCCGTTTCGTGCCCATCTCTGTCATAATGAATAAGCCCAGGGAACCTGAAAAGTTCTCTACAAGAGGATTGCTTTTACCTGGTATGTAAATGCTGTGGTAAAAAGATAAAGGTAAAAGTAAGGTAATCTGAATTTCAGTCTGGATCAGGCATATAAAGCTATGCATTCTGCAAAACAGACAGTATCTGTTAAAAGGTATACTGTTAAAATTAACACCCCTAGGAACTGTGTATTTAAGGAAACATTTCAACAGAGTAAGAGAAAATAGGCTCAGTGTGTAAAACTGGGCTTGAGAACATTCGGGTCCGAATCTTTCCCTAGCAATCAAGTTCCATGATCCTGCATAAAAATGCCATCACAAAAACTGTGTCTGTTTAGATATAACCGTGCAGGTTGTTTGGAGAAAAAATATGTAGGGAAGAAACTGCTCTGAGTGCTTCCCAACTTAGGCAACCCAGTTCTCTGACTGCAATTCCCAGAAGCCTTTGTCACCAGTTGTGCTGTCCAAGGGTTCTAGTATTTGCAGTGAAAGAACACCTAGGTTGCCTAAAGGTTGGGAATTGCTAGCTTGGAGAACAGGCGCATACACAAAAAGTTACTTAAAATACCTGGCAATTAACATGTGCTACGCATAATAGAATAGGATACATTGAATTTGTAAATAGGAGTAATTTATTGACATACTATGAGGCAGAAACAAATTGACACCATACAAAATAACTTTATAAAATATTCACATATTTCATCAAGATTTCCATCATTTTGGGCTTGTTACATACCTTATGGTATAGAGGTAAAAAAGCAACTAAATTATAGTAGTAGTTTATCATACACACATACACAAGAAACCAAAACAAAAGTGAGTTTGTCATGAGTTTATTGCAGAAGTAGTGCAAAGTATTTTACTAGCAAGCTGTAAAACAAAATGGAAAGAGAAAACGCCCAAGCTGGAAAACAAGACAATAAATGTTGAATTTCACAGTCTTCTTGAAACTACCTCAGAAAGTTTCATTCCTTTCCTCTCCCACACCTATAACAATTCCCTCTTTATCCGTGTGATCATTCGTTTCAGGAATGAAATCTAATAATTTGTTTCTTCCGAAGGAAACTTGATCAAAAGTCTCCATGCAACAAAGGCATTGTGTTGCTTCAAGTTACACAGATACTCGGTTTCTCTACCAGGGGCAGGGTGGCATAATAATTTGGCTCAGCCTTTCAGTTGTTTTGTCCTAACTGATGTCTTAGCTTATTTCCTTGGTCAAGATATAATTATTACAGGCCCAAGTGTAAGACTGCTTTTCAAAGCAACATTTGACCTCCCCATCTAAATGTTCTTCAATAAGTCTAAAGCAAGCATACAGACCAAGACAGTAAACATATATATATGGTCTCTTGTAAAATCCTAACGTCCTTCCCCCACCCCACCCCGACTACACTTGGACTGTACAATGCAATGCAGACTTGATAGAAACTTTTAACACACACCAGTAAAAGATAAGAGTATCTATTAATTGAAGGGAGGGCAACACTCTATAAATTCATCTGAGAATCAAAAAGCAGAAATTAAAACCCCGTTAACCAGTAATGACAACAAAACTAATGAAAGCGAAATAAAATGCTTTATGAAATAAAAGGAACAAAATGCAGCATATTCAGGCTCTTGTTTCAATCTTGAGGTACCTGTAAAGTCATCTCACCGCCTGCCCCAAATAATATGGTAAATTAAAAACATTTTAAAGTTCCTTACCATAAGCCAATTTATAGGACATTATTACTGAGAAAGTGCAATAATGCTGATCATTTATATGCAGCATATTAAAAGGATGGTTACTCTTTTATAAAATATAGCTTTAGTTATAGACCCGATGGGCCAGTTTTGTAACACTTTTTTTTCCTGTTGACTGAGTCTCTCTGCAGCAAAAAAAAATTAATAATAACAATAAAACAAATCTCCTTTAGCATATTGTCATTTCCATCCTGCCATTTAGGAATGTTGGTGCTTTGTTTTTGCTTATTTTTTTCTTTTTTCAATATTAAAAGTAAATATTATGCTACAATTCTCATGCTGTATTGGTTAATGTTTATAAAGTTAATTTTCCAAATTTCAAAAGCAATAATATATTACAAGTTGACTCTAAAAGAAGTAAAAAAAGTTTTATATAAACAGGTAATCAAACTGTTATACAAAAGCATGCAAGGTTACTTGGATGTTTTATTCCCTTACCTGACATATGCAATATACTGCTTCCCATGTTTTTTATTTTTACACACAGGTATACATGCAGCTGCAGCTTAGGTATTTGCAGCTGTGTATACGTATGTTGCCTCACGCAATGAATTCGCCTACAGAACTCTGCAGCTCAGAGAGGCTGCATCCTGACCATCAAAACTCAGCTTAATACACCAAATGATGTCTCAATTTCAGGACCCTTAGGCAGCCACTTGGGATTCTTCCAGCAAGCCAGGAAACCATATTTAATAGTGCATGACCTGCCTGGCTTCTTGCCAGAATTCATGTAGGGCTAAAGGGGGTGGGGAGAAGCTTCACCAACATCCTCATCCTACTGGTTCATGTAAATGAGCTTGTGTGTTTTGTTAACGTGCTTACAGTGCTCTTATGACCCAACACCCATGTAAGGCAGTCCTCAAAAGCACCACAAGCCCTTTTAGCTGAATGCACTTACAAGCTCCTCTGCAGATCCTGGCATTACATACGCAAAATTCTAGCTGACTTCTGAAGGGGTTGGGGGTTGGGGTGGGGATTTATAGGCAATGGACATCCCCGCCATCCATTTAGATCTACATGGACTCCAGAAGGATGCCTGAATGAGGCTTCCAGCTCCCCCTTATGTTCAAGAACTGATGATAAAATGGCTGCAAACATAACTGAAACCCACGGCTTCCTACTCAGGCCATTGAATATCATTTCCTGGTTTGCACGTAACAGGAACACAGTGGGGAACTGTGGCTTCCTGGGCTGATCTCATTAATCACAGAACTGGAGCAGCAACTGATTTTAGTAATTCAAATGCAACCAGACAGTTCCCTATTTGAACAGAGGATGCAAATAGTCAGGTGTAGATCTGCTCCCATCATGGAAACCAACAAAGCACCACAGAGGTTGGTTTGCTTATCGGGGCATTCACATCCGGAACATCCATGCCACTCTGTGCTGAACAAAGCAGCTTAAAAGCGCCACAGAACGTGGCACGCGGCCACTTGCTTGAATGCATAGAACAAATTGTGATTCAAATACCAGTATTTTGCTCCTGGATTGCTACTCAGTATTCTTTCCTCATTATAAGCATTCACTAATGTGATAAATATTTAATACATGAAAAATACAATTTGATAAAATTTTTGAAACCCAATGGTTTTCAGGTTTGCTACTATTAATGACTTGATTCTGCTATGCATTGGGACTCAACACAAAAGGCACAAAGAAAAAAATTCAGATACTTTTTTTTTAAAATTTAAAACTCAAAAGATGTGCTTGCCTTAAATGGACAAGGATCCATATATCGTTTGGTCACTTTGGACAATCTCTGATAATTGAATAAATTAGCACCCAACTGCTTAGTCTGAGGTAGATCCAAACTGGAAAGAAAGCTGAGTCCCCACCAGCCCATTTGCCATTCCCGTTAATCTCAAAAAGACAATTCAGTCCGTCATAAGATGGGGGGGGACCACTACTGATGCAGAACTTGAAACATATTTACATCTTAAAAAATAGTCAGACTTCTCTTTTATATAACTACATTTCACTTGGGGGAATGAACTGATAGCTGCATTAATCCCCTAGCCCTTTGAAAAGGATTTCCTCAAATAACATAGTATGTTCTCCTTATTGTCTCAACACCATGTTTAGACCAACAGTATAGCTGTGTCTTGGAACCCAAGTTATGACTCCTAAATTCTGTTTTTAAAAATATGGGATAGCTGAATGGAATACAGGCAAACGCCTTGTACTTCCTCCTCAAAGACCTGGATTGGATTTAAGCCCCAGAAGCATTTAATTATTTTTTAAAATCCCTTGTGCCTTCACAAGAAAAAAAATCTTACTAAATACTGTACATGTTTTTGCATATTCTGATCTCGGACGAATTTAATGTTTTTATAAGGCTGAAGTTAAAGAAATATCACCACATGGCATCAAGTGTGTAACTAAAATTCTTAAGAGACATAATAACACAATATAACACTAGTTCTACACTGAGCTTTACAAACAAACATAGGCAGTGAAATATATACAGTCTATATAAGGAAAGTCTACCGGGTAGAAACAAAAAAATGCAACTTCCTTACATGCTAATTTTACAGTTCTGTTCTCTCTTGCAAGTCTTGAACCTTGCAACATGGAGGCAGCAAAAGGGCGTCAACTAGTTAAGGCTGCAATCCTATACTTGCTTACTTGAAAAGTATGTCACCTTGGAAACAGTGGGACTTAGACAGTGGGAGTAGACAAGCATGGAATTGCACTGTAAATATATTTATATTTAGTACCATTTAAAATAAGGCCCTTTGCTACTCCTCTCCCCCCCCCCCTTTAACTAGCTGTTTGTTTTTAAATTCTAGTCTCGTTCCTGCGACAGACTTTCTCCTGTATTTCTCCCTCCTTTCAAAAAGGCTGCAGCCAGACAAAATTTGTTGAACTTGGGACCCACTTTAAATAAGGGGGAAAGCTGAGCTAAGATTTCAGCTGTGCTAATGTACATGGAAACAAACATAACAGTGCCGTAAACAATGAGCTAAATTGCTCCCAGGAGTTGTCAGTCAAATGAGATACTTATCAAAGTGCAGACAAGTAACATTGTACATTCTACTCTTTCCGGCCCAATCATGTGTAGAAAACCTTTCTACCATGTTTGCTATCATGACCTAATAATCACCGGTAGCCAGAAAAATTCAATTTGTCCACCTGCCCTGGACTCGTGGAACCTGGATGAAGACTTTTTTAACGGCCATTTCACATAACACAAAAAAGGACAAGCAAACATTTCCCACCCGTGACACTCAACAAGGCAGCAGAGCTTATTTCTGTGTGTATGTGATTCAATTTGAAATATACATCTCTACAATTCTTCAAGGTGTAAAGAAACGGAGGGGGGGTAAGGAGGGGAGAAAAGACGCTGGATGTTGCTATACTGCAAAAGAAGGATTATCATCAGCAGAAAGTGGAGAGACAGAGTCAGGAAAGACCACACTACATTCTCTCTCCCTTTGTTTTAATACATTTAAAGAAAAGAACTTTACAAGGTGCCCGCAATACTGCTATCTCGCCATGATCAGAGGTAGTTTCTGATTATTTTTAATAAAGGGCTACAGGCCCACATCTCTCTCTCTCGCTCGCTCGCTCTCCCCACCCCCTGGAAGTGTTTCTTCCCTAGCCATAATCTTGAGGAACAGAGAAAGAAAACAGCTATTGCATATATTAAACTTCTCTCCTCCACTGGTTTTCACTGGCATTTCAAAGGAAAAGCTGCTTCAATTCAGAGAACTCCTAGCAAATGATATATGAGTGACAGCCTTCCTATCTAGGGTCATTTCTATAAGGCAACGGCAGCACCATTCACTCCAGAGAGCAATATTTCAGGCTGGTGATCACAGAACAACTGCTATTCTGTCACATTCTTCAGAATAAAAGATCTCCTGCCAGGCAGACAAAAAGCTACATCCTTTATGGAGTTTTGACCGATACTGATTCACAGATGTGTCAGAGGAAATCTGCACACTCATAGGTATTGTGGATTTACCTTCATCGAGTCTACTGCCATTCCAAAAAGTGGAGATGACCTTTCCATGACCTATGATTAAAATACCTGCATGCACAGCAAAGTCCTCTGTTATCATGAAGACAGACATCTGATGCAGTCATGCCTTAGCCATGAGTGGTCTAAGGCAGGGCTGTCCAACTCTGAACAGCCAGAGGGCTCCTGCCCGCCTGCCGCACGGCCCCATGGGCTCCCCACCAAGTGCACTATCTCCCCCTGCTGCTGCCCCGTTTGAATTTGGCGCTGCACCTGCACCCTTACTGGTGTGGCACCCAATTCAAACGGGCTGAGCCTTCCCCCTCCTCCCCTTCGCCGTGGACGGGAGGAGGGGGAAGGTTTGAAGGAGATTTGAGCAGCCCAGGAGGTTACCAAGGCAAGTAGCTCTCCCCACCCGCTCACTCCCCAAGGTCCATGGTGCTGGCGGCTATGGCAGCGGAGCCCTGGGCGCCCGCTCATCAAGGTTCTCGGTGCTGCACGCACGCAGCCGTGCCACCCCACCTACCCACCCAGGTCCACTGTGCTGGCAACGGAGGCAGTGGAGTTTCAGCCGACCACCCACTAAGTCCCGCGAGCACCGAAAATGGTAGCGGGTCAGGAGGCAGGCATGGACCTGGGGGGGGGCGACCTCCGAAGGCCCCACGGGCGACCAGTCGCCCACAGTCGGCGGGAAGGGAAGGGAAATGGAACAGCGGGTTTTTTAACTTTGGGAAAGGAAGATCATGTATTTGCAGGTTCCTAAAGGGACGTTCTACCGAATTATAGCAAGCTCCTTTGCACCTAGTCAGGCCATGTTCCAAAAGAACTATGAAAGGGAAGGGACATTAACTCAGCCGAGTCAACGCTTTGGTCTATTTCCATTCCCATCATGACTAGGTACAGCTGGAGCATGCAACCAGGAATTTGCCAAAGACCGTGGGGAAAGGGACCCCAACCATCTTATGGGAGCCGCAATCCCTTTTGGATCACGTGACAACCTGCTTTTCTAAAAGCAGGCTGTGATCATGCAAGAAGTTCCAGATCACAGTAATTAAGTAGCTCTCAGGTTCTAAGCTAATTCCAGCAGGGCACACTTGCACACCTTCCTAGGGTGTGCGCGTGTGTTACTGTTATTCCTCCACAGACTGCAGCAATGGATGGCAGAATCTATGCCCTGGCAACCCATTACCAAATCAAATCCTAACGTTGCAGAATAGACTTCACTGACATTCCAGATGATAAGCACTATTAGTAATTTCTTCCATTATGAGCCTCAAAATGACGTGTGTTATGTGTATCACAGTAAGTTATTTGAAATCGCCCTCTTTATGAGTAACAACCCCATGTTATATGCCTTTTACTCTTGAAACCCATTATACTTGGGTACAAAAAAGCATGATACAGCCAATCATCACAATATGATGACTGTGTGACAGTTTGCTACACATTTGTTAAGAGATAAAAGCACCTTGAACTGCACCTTCACTTATTTCTACATCTGAGTGTGACCACATCCTGCACCCCGAAGGACACACTCCTAAACAAGACACCCCCCCCTTTCTTTATTTTTTACATATACAGCATTTGAGTTTTTGACTGTGTAGAGAAAAGTAACTTCTAGGATGTTTCAAGGGAAAAGAAGCCCTAAATGATATATGTAAAGTGTCCATCTCAGATTCAAAATGTTTCAGTCTTTTCATGTTGCCTTCCTGTAGTGCATGGGTACATGTGGATCCAAAGAGCACCAAATATAGTTATGGATGCCCAAGAGAAATTGGGGGGGGTGATTTTTAAGAAACCAACCCCAGATACAAAAAAACCACTCTTTACAAATAAACATGTCACTCATCAGTGTACATTGCCTGTGTCTATCATTCAAAGCAAAATAATATGTGACAAAGCCCCTGGGTGTCTCTTAAGCATATTTCCAGACCCTAGCAAAAGCATCAAAATACAGGCATACAAATTGCATACCACTCTTACATACATCATTACATTTCTTACCCTGAAAGAGCAATTATAACAGGGGCAAATTTATTACTCTACTCCCCACCCCCAGATCAGCATCCACGGATTCACTTATCCACAGTCTGGAAAATATTAAATAAAAAACACAGTGTATTTACTAAAACTAACCACTAGGTTGAGGCAGAGACAACACTATGTAGATGCTCGCTACTTCTGCAATTGGAGGCGGGGGCAGGCTTGGAATCCAATCCACTGTGGATACCATGGTGTCCTCCTGGACAAGGGCTAAGCTGATTGATGCACAGTTCATTGTTACGTCAAGGCTGCAAGCGATGCAGCAGTTATAGCATGATATTTGTAAAGTCACAACTAGTTCCTATTGTTTAAAATACTAGAAACATATTTTCAAAGACAGCAGAGGACAATATTGACTGGCATGGTCAACTACCGCCTTAATCATATATGCCTTTACTAACTTGCAGCAGCCACATTCTATAGAGCTTGGAGACACAAGGTCAGATCAATCAAAGCAATACTGATCTACTGAAGAGGCTACTTGACAGCTTTAGAATTAACAAGAATTGTGATTTGCTGCCCTTGTAAAACTGATTGAAATTTCTGTATGATTATATTGGAAGAAGATACAAAGCTTGAGTAATCTACTAGAACAGCAAAGCTGGTTGACAGTTGATGAAATGATAACAAAGGAATATCACAGTCTGGGAGTGTTAACAACAGGAAGTACATGTACTACTTACTACACAGAGATTCTATAGGGGGGTGTTAAGAAATTATTTCGTAAACCTATGCTGATGTGATTGGTTTGTTTGTTGCTATGGTTTAATTTATCAAATGTATTTATGTTACTGTAAATCATTTAATTGAGAGCTATTAACTTGTTCGGGAACTTCTCAGATTAGACGTCAATTGTCAGCACTGACCTTCTCAAGATCAGGAGGTCTTCTGGTGAAATGTGGGTATTTTATTTCAAACCCATGAACACACTAAGGCAGAGACTTGTCCACCCAAAGGATCCGATACCAAACCAAAAAAGGAGCAATATAGTATATGCAGTCCAATGCAGTGAAGAGTGTTCAGACCTCTACATTGGAGAAACTAAACAGCCATTAAACAGAAGAATGGCCCAACATAGGAGAGGTAACAGCTCAGGACCAGAATCAGCAGTACACCTCCATTTGAAGGAAAAAGGCCACTCTTTCAAAGATGAGGATGTACACATACTAGACAAAGAAGAGAGGTGGTTTGAGAGAGGAGTAAGGGAAGCCATTCATGTTAGCATTGAAAACCCCTCCCTCAACAGAGGTGGGGGGCTCCGGCATAGTCTGTCTGCCACTTATCAGGCTGTACTTTCCACAGTACCCAGGCAAATCAAGGAGCCTTCACCACCAGGTCACAGCTAACGATCCATTCTTGATGGGTTTCAGCACCTTAGGCCATTGTTTACCTTAAGGCCATGGACACTAATGTCTCCCTAACGAGCCTATTAAGGCTTTGTTCATCTTATGAGCCAATCAGACCAGGGGACAAGAGGTCAAGCTGACTATAAGAAGGGTCTCTTGCACTAGCTATACTCAGACCGATGAAGCTGTTTGGATGAACAGCGAAACGTTTCTATCTCTGAAAAAAGAAGTCCAGTAGCCATGACTCAACTCCCAGATAAACGCACCTGGATGACTGAGAATCTTCACAGATGTGGGTATTTTATTTCATGTTAAGCCTTGCTGGAAAGGGGGTGAGGTTTCCCAAACCTTTTCAAAGAATGTAGGAGGTAGTTTTTTTAAAACTCTTCACTACTTGAAGATGCTCGGTTCAAATGCAGCCTTGTCATAACATTCTCCTAATACGTCAGGGGGAAATATGAAAAAAAGGATAGACTAATAAACATAGGACTCAAAAATACACATACTGTACCACATAAAACAAAATACCAGGAGCACTACGACAGAGTAACATTGAGGGAAAAGGATGACAAAGCCTCGACAACAGTACACAAGGCTTATACACAACAGGCCTCGTCTATGCAGCATGCCAAAAACAGATTGACAGCAGATATACTGAGTGCCCTAGGGAACCAATGGATGCAAAAAGGGACAACTCACATCACAACATTTCCAAAACCAAGGTTATTCACACGGGGCACTTCTTTAATTACTGTGGAGATTGCAGGATGAAATTGGCTAGGAATAATTCTGCCAGAGACACACCCCTGGAACAGAAGAAGATGAGAACGCAAACCCATGTCTTGCCCTCTGGTCCCACTGTTCAGCCACATCCACGGCCGTTTTGTTCAGCCAGGTCACATCAGAACATCCGGGCTGAATCAACTGCCGAGATTTCTTGCCAGTGCAATCGCAAGAACAATCTACTTTGAAACCAGGAAATCTGGGCAACAGTCAAAAGGGCAGATGAACTACATGGCATGGTTAAGTATAGGAAATTCTATCCATGTATATCATGGGCTGGGAACATATGCTCCCACCACCCTAAAAAAATTAAAAAATAATTCTGCTCACAATGTCTTCCTGCATATGCTATGGAACGTAGCGTGGAACTGAAGGCACATCCAGCCCCCAATAAGTAAAATATAAAAACAAATACACAAAATAGAAGTTGTATAGCTAAATAAAAATACTTCTGGGATAGAGAAGCAATGGAGCAGGTATGGGTCCCTAAGGCCCGGGGGAGGGGGGAGAATCTAGCCCCACTCTAGAGGCTGCCCACTGTTGCAATGAGTCCAAGCTAATGAGGGAAATATTCAGCTAACAAAGTGCATTTTGAAGAAGAGAAACTGCAGAGTGAAAAACCAATACATCAAAATATATAAAGCCAAAGAAGCAATCTATAACCTCCAAGGAATTGCCACCTACACACAAATGGATAAAATTAAGAAACTGTAATGTGCCTTCCGTTCCTCTCTTAATACTGTAAAATGTGTCATTCATTCTGAAAATACAGCAGGCCAAGTCCTTCTCAAGTAGACTATACACTATGTACAGTATAATTGGCAATAGATACAGCAGGTGTGAACCGAAAGTCCATTACAGCAAAAAAGGTAGATTAATCAGTGCAATTACATCCTGTTTGAGTTTCTCTCTGAAATGATTGCTAGGATGTATTCAGAAGCAATTTTTCAATTAGTACAAATGTAAAGGAAAATATACTGCATGGTTTCTGCCACCAAGAGACAATGTCATTTTAAGCCTACAAAGCTCTTATTTAAACAAAACAAAAAAAGTCTGCTTCAGAAGAAATAACACACAAGGTATGAAATTTAATCAATAACTATGGTTGTGTAAAAACAAAGTATTTACATCATTTCCCTTATGGCTTAAGTTCTGCCACAGGAGCTGTTCTCTGCGCTATATGAGATGTGGCATTGTGACTCTCTACAATTCCCCCCCCCCCAAAAAAAAACACCCAGTCTTGTACCTCCAGCATCAAGTTATAGATGGAGTGAGATCCACTACATTGTTCAAGATCAGTAGCTTTTGAGTAACGGCAAAGTTCAATGGCAACGTATATTCTTTGCATGCAGAGGGTTCATATTTAATCCAAAGTATCTCCAACTACAAGAATAACATAAAACAGGGTAACTAGTGAAATGAAAGACCGCTGAAGAACTGCAACCTAAGTAAAGAGTGATGGAACAGTTGGTCTAAGTCAGTAAAAGGCACCCCAACCCCTGATCATACCTCAAAGAACTGGTTGGGGCATGGCCCACACAGCATGCAGTACTGTACACAAAATTCCACTTCAGTTTTCATGGGGGGGGGGAGGGAATCGAATTATGCCTATGCATGGTGTAACATGGCCCTCCAGATGTTGCTAAGGACTGCAATTTGTACATGCCCTTGTCAGTGAGGTCCACAGTGAGGAATGTTGCAAGGTAGAGGTGCATACCTGACCAAACCTTGTCTAACAGCACGGTGGCATATGCTTTTAACCCAAATCTCCCTGGTTTGTTTTCCAAAGGGTCTGTCTATGATGGTTACACTAAGTTTGTTTATGGCATGGTGGTAAAAAAAAATACAGCCTCTTGCCCTATTATGGTCACACCAGCTTCCAATTACTGTCCATATTTAACAGTCTAGAACGGAAAGAGCCAAGACAAATGTGACTATTTCTGATCAGCTGATCCTTCATGTCCTTCAGCCCAGAGGAACCAGGGGAGATAAACACCACCAAGAATCTGTCACTCATCGGAGCAAACAAAACCACAACTTAACTAGCAATTACACGATACAACCTTTACCAAGTGGAACAAAATCCATTGGCAAGTTTGGGATCTGCAGATCTCACAGGAATTTTCAACAACAGCCTTTGAACATGTTCTAGTGAGCTCAGGCCTGTGTGTACTGAAGAGCCCAGCTGGTGTAGGAATGTGAACAAAGTAGCTGGGATCAAGAAACCGATCAACTCCAAGAAAAAGTTGAAGGTTCAGTAGCAGCTCTTTGCCCACACACTCTTTGTCACTGTCTCTGGCCAGATGCAGGCAGACTGTAAGAAAAGGGCAGCAACCTCCATGGTCTCCTGAAGGCATCTATGCCTGCCATGACATCATCACCATCTGTTTAGAAGGCACAAGAGATCAAGGATGGTACATGTTTATTTTAAAATTCAAATGGCTTCAGTTATCACGAGTGGCTCCTTGATTTTCACCCTAGAATATCAGCATTTCCATTTACCGTGGTACTCTTTTAATAGTTTTAGAATAAGGAAAAGAAGGAAACTCAAAAGAAACTTTGGGCAAAAACTGAGGTATGGGCATGTATGCATGCATCGTTCTAAAGCTTTTTCTAATTATTTCAAATTTCTTGATTCACAGTGTCAAGTCAATGGCAAAGCAGTTGGTTTTCACAAAGCTAAGACAGCCCCTTGTTTTTCGAAACCAAAATGTTTGGTGAATTTCACAGCATCATGCTGGCTTTGGCATACTGCAATGTGCAGCAATCTTATCCTAACTGAACCTATGAAACTGAAGGCTTTGGGGGGTGGGGGTGGTAAAAGTTACAGGAAATGCAACTCTGCAACACCTGCTAGCTATAACTGAACATTTTTTTGCCAATTATGGAGAAAAACTTTTTTTTTCAAAAGAGACCACATAATTCAATCAGACCCAAATTAATTAATATGTAAATGAAAAAATGGAACTTTTAAAAAGAAATCAAATAAGTAACAGGATCAATTTCATTATGAAGTGATTCTAGAAGTAAGACAATTAGATTTAGAAAGATTTCTAAGTATCACAATCCTGGATTCCCTCTCACTTGTAAACGACTCCCCTTTGTTCTCACGGATAAAACTTTCAATAAAAATGTAATAAATCAATCACCTGAGATATTGCTGTGCTTACAGGAATCACTGCTGTAAACAGCTTCTTAGAAAGGTGTATTCTTGGTTTCAGTCTGGAGTTTTGGTTTATCAAAAATGATAAAAAAAAAGCAGTTGCTGTGCATATTTAGAGTGCCCTATATTTTCAAAGTGCATTGTCAGTTGTTCAAAGATTTACAATCCCTTTCCCTACACGCTGAAATGTCGCTAGCCATCAGTTCGTTATGCTTTTGCCAAGGAAAAAGCGAAAGCCTTTTCTTAGATTACAGTATACAAGGTAAAAGGAAAGGGAACCACACACATTTCCTTTGTGCCCCAACACTATGAAACCTATGTAAAACTATCAGCTTCCTTCTACACAGAAAGACATACATAATTGCCATAGATGTCCATGGAGGGACAACATTAATTCCTTGAAGACAGATCTCAAATTTCCGAATAGTAAATGTGGGTGTTTGTTGTTTGACCAACATGGTTTCAGAAAAATGGAAGTTACTGACTGGCAACAACCATTCAGAGATTCCGAACAGGAAGACATCTGCCTGATGTAGGTTCAAAGTAGAGGAGAAACAAGGAAATAATTAATGTCACGAACAGCCATTCCTAGAAGAGATAATTACCGTGTTTCCCCAAAAATAAGACAGTGTTTTATATTAATTTTTGCTCCCAAAGATGTGCGAGGTCTGATTTTCAGGGGATGTCTTATTTTTCCATGAAGAAAATACGGTACACATTTATTGTTATCTTATTATCGGGGAGGCCTTATTTTCGGGGGGATGCCTTATATTTCAGCGAGAGGCAAAACTGAAAGTAGGTCTTATTTTCGTGGGGTGTCTTATTTTCGGGGAAACAGGGTAGGACAGAGATTCCAAAAGCCATCATTTTGACACCTCGCCTGATGACCAAACAAACAGTGGGGAGACGTGAATGAAATTACACATTTCAATCTCCCACTGAACATTTGCTGGAAAAGTGCACAAAGCTGCAAGTTAAAGACCACGTCCTAAAAGTTGAGGAACTGGTGCCGTCAGCTTTCCACAGAAGAAGAGAAGGCCTCTCTTGATCCTGGCTCCCCTTAAGCTACTTAAAACTGCCGTATAGAGAATACAAAATGTACATATGAACCACACATCACCTGAACAAAATGCAACCCACCCCACCCCACTGCTCTAAACCTTCTGCTCCAGCTGCCCCCCGCCCCCCAACTTGGCAACACGAGGCAAGGCTTTGTTAGGTAGAGACAGGCTGGTAACATGAAACAAGTCAGATAGGTAACATTTTCATAGGCAACAAAACAGAGAGCCTTTTCATACTTAGGCATCAACAAATAGTTCTATAATACCTAACAACCCTAACGCAGTCCAACAAATTCATTCAGCCATTTCACTGAGACACAGGAACTTCTCCCCCCCCCCAACAACAGCAGCTGCCCAGCTTTTCAGGAAAAATAAAATAAAACCTGAAGGAATATACGAAGGTTTTTTTCTTAAGGTACTTAATATTGACTTAATGTGTTTTGTTTTTCTAAATCCACCGAGACTACGTTAGGGTTTATTTCCTGGGGCGACTGCTATAGCATCTTAGTAGTGTTCCTGTTGTTAACATTAGTGCAATGGTGTTTGTGAACAGTCATCTCTATGAACCTTGTGCAAACAAATACACGTTTTTATTTTTAGCTCTCCAAAGGGAATGCCATTCCTCGCCAGCCCCTTTCCATTCATGTTGTGGATAAAATTAACACATTCCTCCTCAAATAAAAAATCAGGCCTCTTTCCTTATACTTCTATGTCCCAGACGATCCAACAGAAAACTAATTTTGTGCTTGAATGAGTTAAGAACTGTTCTTTCATGTCCATGCCTAAACTACATATTATTTATCCAATTTAGAAAAGTCCTTCCACATACAAGCTAAATAAAAATATATATACACCAGGTAAATCTCTTAACTCAGCCACACAAGTCAGTTGCATATTCCTGCTTTTTAAAAGGTGCAATACACCAAGTACTGCTACAGTGAATTCTCTATTCATTCCAAGAATATACAGGTCAACTGTCCCAAGCAAACCTTGTAGAAATGAACAGAGAATTCGCGAAGGTAGGGTTGGTGAATGCCAACCCAAATCACTAGTGTCAGCTTCTCATTTCTAAAATCCAAAGCATTTCTTAATGTTTGATATGTTAACAGAACTAGGTTGAGCATTCCTTAGTAAATAAAAATAAATAGTATCTAATCTAGCATGTTAATACTGTGAAACATATAAAATTTACATTAAATCAAATTTAACAGTGAAAAAGATTGTACTGTATCACCACAGACCCGTATTCTTTAGAAAAGCTTTGGGAAATTAAGTGTCACAGTCCTACAGGACAGTTTCCATGATTAGTAATCAAAATGAATTTTCATAAAGGAAAAATATATTTTTAAATGGCACACTTTGCTAATCTTCCAATGGACCTACTAAAAAGTAGAGATAAGTTCCTTCTTTAAACTGAAATAATTACATGATTCATTCTACAAAAATTTAAACAGCACAATGAAAAGACATTCAAGAACAAACTTCCAAAAATACTTCTTTGCTCAAAGACCCACATATACTGTTCCTCTGGATAAGAAAGCAAAAGACAATCCAGAATTCTCTCCTTTTTGCATTTCAATAATATAGCATTTACAAATGCATTCAGACTGATTAGATTTCAATGGCACTCAAATTCATGCTCTATTCTTTTTTGGGGGAGGATAAAAGCAAATTCATAGCTTTTCCTAGCCCCAGTATCTCACAACTTAGGTGGGCAGTTTCAAATTAGTTAAAACAAGAATATACGGAAAAAGGCATATTTCAATGAAAAGTGTTGTTTTTAACCCTGAGATCACAGCTCTACATTTTTTTTTACAAAAGATGGATTGGTATTTCTGTTTTCCTTTTGCCCTGACAAGCAGCTTTTAAATTTTGGCAAATCCACACTTCTAATAGCCGTGCAATTTGGTACAGGTCTGCAGTCAAGTCTAAAAAATTCCGGACGGAAGGCTTGGTTGCAAATGGAAAATAATAATAATAATAATATATATATATATCTATATTTTAAAAGAATAAAGTAACAATGCATCACTCATTGCTGGCTGTCGCTGTAGCTTGGCGGGACTGTTGGTCTAAGTGCAGCTGGTCTCCTGTGAATCCAATGTGGAACAGAGCTACATAGAACACTGCAACAGGTCAAGCAAAGTACATGGTGCGTAATGTGTCCTGATGGACCTGAACAGCCTTTGCAAGTGCTTGATGATCTCTGCCATTGCTCTGACCAGATGTGTGACTCCCTTCAGCACTAGATGGGGAGGAAGGAAGAAAAACGAGAATCTTACTGGACATCGCTTATCCTGAAATTCATTTCCGCGTCAGGTCTCCCTGAAGGATCAACTCTAAGTTCCATGGAACCTACACCACATTTAAAGAGGGCCATGTTGAATTGTTTGGAACCAAGACCTCTCATCACTTGGTATATCTTCTAGGAGTTTGAGTCTGATAACATCTGGAGGGCCACAGTTCTCAAACAATCAGATGTTTTTAAAAAAAAAACAAACAAACTGATTGGACATGGATTCTAACTGTTGGATATCTGCCAGCCTTGTGAGACTGAAAACCAGGTCCTTCAGCTCTCAACTGGTAATGATAGAAATATAAGCCACTGTATGTACAAAAGTGGTTTACTGCAAGCTGGGATTCAGTGCAGAGCAGTGTTTTCCTGAAGCTATAGTTGATGGTATCACCCAATCTTGCTTTGTGTAACCCCTCTCTCTCGGTTTCTCAGAGCTGGAAGCAATTCCTCAGACAAAGAATTCCTTTGGCAGAAGCTTTGCCCATGAGGTCAAGTGATCTATACAATAGTTGTTGTGAATTTTTGGGGTTGTTTGGCCTTGTCCTTCCCCTGAGCTCCTTGCCCTCTGAAGATGCCAGCCACCGAGTCTGGTGAAACATCAGGAAGAAAAACTTCCAGAACATGGCCGAACAGCCAAAAAAACTCACAACTATTGGATCCCATCCGTGAAAGCCTTCGAGAATGCATTGATCTAGACAACTTTATTGCCTCTGGATATTATAGTGGTCTGGATGAACACAGCGTTTAAGTACAATGGTACCTCTACTTACGAGTGGCTCGACCTAAGAGTCGTTCGACTTGGGAGCAGAAAACTGTTGGCATTTTAACTGCTGCCTTACAAATTTTAGATGCGGTCTGCTCTACTTACAATTATTTATTTGTTTGTTTGTTTTTAGTTAGGGCTGCTCTACTAAAGAGTTGTTCAACTTAAGAGCATGTATTCGGAACAGATTAAACTCGTAAGTAGAGGTACCACTGTATCTTCCTCTTAATGTGAGTTATAGACATTTGTTGTACAAAAATGACAATTACCCCTTACTACAAAGGTAGTTCAAAAAATCTGCAGCCCACTCCAATTCACTGGGCTGAAGAAAAGTAGCTCTTGCTACATATACCATAGGAATATTGCTAAAAATGAACTATTCATTTCTCTAAACCTGTGGTTCCCAAACTTGATTAACTCATGTGTTCTTGGACTGCAATACCCAAAAGCCTTCAACACCTGCTGTGCTGGCCAGTGTTTAAGAGAGTTGCAGTCCAAGAAGACCTGTGTTATCTATGGTTGGGAACCACTGCTCTAAACTATAAAACGCTGAGTATCTCTGTGGCCTGGTAGCTCCATCGCATAATTCATTCAACTGCCTAGTCTTCATGTTAAAAATCACTGATGGTTATTTGTATTATACTTCTCATCCAAAGGAAATGGAAACAATTAAAAACATAAACAAGAGAGAAATACAGTATGTCAACATAACATGTTGTTTCCCCATTATATTAGAGTTACTAATCATGCAAAGGAGACCAGTGTGAATAACGTTTAATGGCCTGATGAAAACAGGTATGTTCTACTTGAAGGAATTTGCTTTAAAGCTCACAGCTGGCTCCATCTCATAACATTGGCTTTGCCCTACAGGCAAAACAGCATATTTACTGGACCCAAGAAAATAAATTTTACAGCCTGAAGGCAATCTAAACATACAAGCAAATACCTACTCCATTCCCACCTGTCCCAAACACGAACTCACCTGTCATGTTCTTTATCCACCAAATGATACCTGGCTCTGAAGGCAACCAGATGTGCATAATATGCTGGTGCAGGGATGGAAACAGAACGAGTACAACGGACATATGTATGACACAGCTGGTATGTCAGGATTTGAAGTTCATCTGAAGAGAAACGATTGTCATCCCAGAGAACATGGTAATGAGAGGGTCTGCTTGTTCCCTGAAAACAGAAAAACAAGCCAATGCCAGTTAAAAGCATAATCAGGGAGGACCATAATTTCATTTGGAACGAATTAATTCCTTTATACAAGTACCACTGTACCTAGATTCTGAGCATTCAAGAATACTGGTAAGACATGCTTGAGCCATAAAGCCAGTAGAAACACAGTGCTTGCTTTTAACCCTTCGAACTACTTTGCTACTAATGGAGGGAGGGAGGGAGCAAGAGAGAGAGGACTGGATTCATTGTCTAGTAAGGCAGGTTTTTAGCTAAACTGTTAGGGAAACATTCTTATGGTACCACAACAAAAATCTACCGCTATATACACAAAACAAATCCCCAGCTGGTTTTTTCAGCTGAACATGTACTTCAAATACAGGTACTTGAGTCAGGGGTACAAACTCTGTTATTCTGAATCAACATTTCTGCCCCAAATGTCCTTGATGCAGTACATTACTGGACAAAATTATCTACTATATTTACTAACTAACTAGACTATGATGCTTCTGGTGCAAAAAAGATTTTATTTATTATTGGCTGCCAAAACTTAATCTGGTTACTGAGGGTTTTGTTTTGTTTTGATGTTGGACAAAGATGTTATAGGCGAGGAAAAACTTATGAAAAGTGCTGCAAGGCTAACATTACATTGAGCCACAAACTCCTGAATGTCAAAAATGCACATCTTTATCCTGCATCAACCACTCAACAGACACAAAAGTAAGGTATTGAAATCTCATTCCCACTATCTTAGCTTTAGAAGGCTGCATCACAGTAGAAGGCAGCCTGACATTTCATTACCCTAGTGAAATTCATTGTTCAAATAGCACTCCGCTTCACAGGTAATCATATCAACCTTATTTACGCGTGGCAATTTTAGCACATCCACCTGCCAATCATATAACGAGTGCTGCCTACAGGCATGCAAGACAGAGTAGGTGTAGAAATGTGAAATCACATTCAGAACTGCCACCTGGCAGCTAAAAGAAAATTAGTAACTGGAAATCAGGTTACTCCCTAGGTTTTTGAATTGGTACTAAAGGATAAGCTATTAAGCAAAACAATAATCTTTGTTTTAAAGCTAAACAGGGCTTTCAAGTTAAATGAGCTATTTAAGGTGTGGTTTTACCAATTCCACACCCTCCTGGGATTTTCCATGGCTGAGAAGGGAACCCAGATCTCCCAAGTTTTCATCTGTTAATTTTTGCACTACACGATACTAGATATCCTCATGGGTAAATTAATGAGAGTCAAACATGCCTCAATACCAAATTTAATGTATAGCCTCCAGATTCCGCAAGGTGCTAACTAGTTCCCTTCTATTCAGCACCTGTTAGGTCTCATCTTAAGTACTGTGTCCAATTCCGGACACTGCAGTTCAAGAAGGATGTTGATAAATTGGAACACGTTCAGAGGAGAGTGACAAGGATGATAAGGAGGCTGGAAACTAAGTCCCACGAGAAAAAATGTAGCACACTTAGCCTAGAGAAAAGGAAACAGTGCGGAGCTATGATAGCACCTTTCACATGAAGTATTTGAAAGGCTGCCATATGAGCGAGAGGCTACTTGTTTTCAAGCATCCCAGAGTGCAGAACACGTAACAAATGGGCTCAAGCTACAGGAAGGCAGATTTCAGCTGAGTATCAAGAAAAACCTCTTAACTATTAGAACAGTATCACAACTGAATCAATGACCGTGGGAGTTGGTGAGCGTTCTGACCCTGGAGGGAAGGATCCTCCCCACACCAGTCACTACAGAATCCATATAGGGGTGAAGTCCATAAGAGGAATAGAGCATTGATTAGAGGACACATTGACTGCCGGCATTAAAAATAAATTTAGACAATCACCTGTGAGATAACCATTGATTTCTATTTCAGGGGGTTGGATGGGGTGTGTGTGGCCAAATAGGTCCCTTTTAACTTCATTATTCCATTTTTCCCTTCCACAAGGAAACTGAAATACAGTGGGCCCTTGTATAACAAGTGGTTTGTTTAACAGAAAATTCACTTAAAGGAAATAATTTCCGGAGACAGGGAAAATTTGCTTAACAGAATCGCCTATGGGGTGAATCTGTACAACATAAAAATGGCTGCAATTAGGGATTACTCCATTTTCAATGCACTCCTATGGGAAATTTGTACAAAGGAAAATTTGCTTAGCATAATTTCATTTGGAATGAATTAATCCCTTTA
Organism: Phrynocephalus versicolor; assembly: GCA_023846285.1. NCBI lineage: Eukaryota > Metazoa > Chordata > Lepidosauria > Squamata > Agamidae > Phrynocephalus > Phrynocephalus versicolor. The sequence goes on along the minus strand of JAHTLZ010000204.1, from coordinate 4,332,332 downwards.
TACAAGGAACCACTGTAAATTCCTTATGCTATGCAATATAGAGAATAATACCTAGGGGCAGTAGATACATGACCAAGATACAAAAACACTACAGTTGTCTTACATAACAGGATTATTAAGCTTTCACCTGAATGCCAGCATGACTACATAGATAGAAGTCAAATTCTGAAGGATGAGTAATTTTGGTGTCCACTGTTGTACCTGCTGGAATGTTTCCACTTTTTCCAACCTGTGGAAATAAAATAACAAAGTTCAAGAGGTTACATTATATTTCACTCTGAAAAGCATGTGCCCGGAGGACACTGGTTAATCAACTGCAGTCTTTAAAATTTGATAGTTACTCTTTCATTTTTATCTGTACAGAAGAGTCTGGTGTGGTGCCTTTTCTGAACAACAATGAACGTAATTCCAGGCTGATAGTCTTTTTCGAGCTTAATGCATGCTTCCCTGATAGCCAGCAATTCATGATGAAGAACCTGTATAACAAAAGGGAAAAGGAATCATTTATAAACAAACAGCAACAGGAAAATATGATTTCCTGTTTTTTTTTCCCAGGAGTTGTTATTTCTTTCAGGAGTGAAACAAGCAATCCGGAATATGAAAGAATACAGGAACTATACCTTCCGTTCTTTGCTTAATGATATGAAACTAGACTGCACAAGACCAAATCTGCGAGGGAAGTCTGCATGGGCCCAGGCATGTATGTCAGGTGGACTCGGCTGTCACTTTTACATGCCCAGTGGATTCTAAGGCCTCTTTCAGGCAACAATGACACTGAGGATCGGGCCGGACTGTGGGGTCACATTCATCCTCCTTCGTCCACATTTCTTGTATAAAGCTAACCTTGAATTTCCTCTGATCAACTTTTGCACAACACAGTCCTCAGTATTCTGAGCTACAATGGAACTAGATATGTTCCTGCACTCATTTCTAAGAATCCATTCTTAAACCAGGTTTAATTGTTAATACATAATTTATGTTTTGTTATTTTAAAAATGTACATGTTTAGAACTGCAATATCACACGGGAGTTGAGTCATGGCACCTGCACTTGTGCTTTGTGGGATCAAAACGATTTGCTTCTCCAAAATAACCTCACCTGGATGACTGAGAATCTCCACAGACAACTGCAATATCAGTATAATATTCTGACATATAAAGTGGAACCCCAATTTATGAGATTAATGCGTTCCGAGTGAATGCTCATAAGTTGGTTAACTCATAAGTGGGGGAGCGGTTTTCCATAGGAATGCACTGGAAATCAATTAATCCTTTCCAGACAAACGGATTTCAATGGTTTCCTATGGGAAATCGCCGTTAAAGCAGGCGCTGTTTAAAATGTCTTTCAGTCACAGGGGCAAGCAAGAGAAATATTTTTTTTGGGGGGGGGGGATGCAGACATCACCTGTTGGAACTGTCCCTCGGAGACACCATCTCTGTAGAAAATAATCCGAGTTGGTTTGAAGCGGGTGGATTTGTAGAACTGAATCAGCAGCTCCCTAACCATGGCAGCCAGGTCCTGGATGATTTCTTGGCGGTGCTGCTGAACTCTCACAGTGGCACAGTATCGATTAGGGTGGGCATCCATGCTACCTACAACCTGTCAGGAAGGGAAAATGTGCTTTAATCAGTGACGGCACTTAAGAACCTGGAATTTCCCAAGTAAACGTCTCCAGTTTCATCTTTTAACTCATATACAACAATAATGACAACAAGCAATGTTGAGGAAACTCCAGCCCCTTGGCACAAGTACAGCTGAGTAAGGTCCCCAACCCAAACCCTTTGTCTGAACTAGGAACAAACATCAGCCTCCAAAGCAACAACCAAGCTTTCCATAAAGACATGAGGTCTGGACACTTTTGTGACAGGCGTCACTACTGTGACAATCAGTTGGGATTTTTTAACAAGCTTCCACTGATATCAACCTTTCGGAGAAATAATTTCATGCCGGAGTGAAATACGAATTATTTAAAACCGCCATATATGCAAATAAACATACAGCTGGTGTGATTGATAAACCATTCATACTCACAGCAGCGATAGACGGTTTTTTCCCATCTCCAGCTGGTGGATGTGTAACATCTGCACCCAGGAAAATTACAGGCTGCTGAAAAACTGGAGGCCTAATCAAGAAAAAAGGAGAAGAAGCAAACATTTACCTAATGAGGGCAAGATTGCAGCACTATGACAAACAAATGCCATAGAGCAACTACAGTAGGACCATCGTAGCCACTGATTCATTAACCACTGATTCAGTTATCCACAGTTGGCAGAGGAAAAAGAATTAAATAATTCAGCAGTCGCAAAGCAAGCTACTGTCACAAACAGCAGCCATAAAGCAAGCTACTATCACAAAATATCAGTTTTTTTGGGGGGGGTCTGTTATCCACGGTTTTCGTTATCCATGGGAAGCCCTAGAACTGATCCCCAGTGGATACCAGGGTCCTACTGTATTTCCATTCTAAGCAGATTTCAGGTATAATTTGACTACAACTCCCAGAACCCTAAATCACTAGGCAGGTTGCCTGCAGCTTCTAGGATTCGAAGTCCCACAGCACATGCGGACCACAGGCTAGAAACAATCCATTGAAAAAAAATGATTCAGTTTATGATTTTGTTTTTCGCAATACCCCGGTTTACAATTTTTTTCATAATGTATTGAGAACAAGTACACAGGATGCATTGCACCCCCGTGATTCCGGTTTACTAACTTTACACAGTATGAAACGTCCCAGAGAACACATTAATTTCCCAAACCAAGATATGCCTGTATGGATGACAGTGCATACACAAATATTTGCTTCAATTTAAAGAGATGGCTTTTATTTTATAGTGTTGATATTCCTGTTGTTCTTACTGTTCTCCTCTCTATGAGCCACCTTGAAAGGTCTATGTAGGCCTAAGCAGCTGTGTATAATAATGTTTCCACCATCACCATGCAGACGTAACTCAAAGTGTGCAGTTCTTTTGAGACAGGACTATGTTTTGAGTAGTTTAAAATCAGTTTAGCATCAACAACACAGATATCAGAATTTGAGGATCACAAGTCTGTCTCTCTTCCAGCAACAGAACTAATTAAGACTAGAAAGTCACTGGTATTATATAAACAGCAGCTCAGAATCTCATATTCCAGTTTGATCCTTCAACCATGGTTAAGGTCCCCCCCCCATCTTTATCTTTTTACAAGATGATAAAGGAAGTCTCCTTTTGTTTTTTGGTGCCAGGTCCAAAACACAGAAGGAGCAATATAGTATATATGGTCCACTGCAGTTGGAGAAACTGAACAGCCATTAAACTGGAGGATGGCCCAACATAGGAGGGGGAACAGCTCAGGACCAGAATCAGCAATACACCCATTTGAAGGACAAAGGGCACTCATTTAAAGATGAGGATGTACACATATTCGACAGAGAAGACAGGTGGTTTGAGAGAGGGGTCAGGGAATCCATTCATGTGAGCATTGAAAACCCCTCTCTCAATAGAGGTGGGGGGCTCCGGCACAGTCTATCTGCTACTTATGACGCAGTGATTTCAAAAATCCCCGGACAAATCAAAAATACTTCATAGCTACTGAATCCACACTTTATGGGTTTCAGTATCTTAGGACATGTTCCGCCTAACGAGCCTGTCACGAGGAGCCTTGTGGTGCAGTGGTTAAATGCCTGTAATGCAAGTAAAACTGTGCTCACGACCTGGGGTTCAATTCCAGGTGGCAGGCTCATGGTTGATTCAGCTGTCTATCCTTCTGAGGTCGGTAAAATGAGTACCCAGCTTGCTGGGGTGGGGTGGGGGAATGTGTAGCCTGCATACTGTAATTCAACTGTAAACCGCCCAGAGACTACTTGAAGTGGTATGGGGCAGTATATAAGCAGAACATTTTTGCTTTGTTTCAGACCCGGGGGACATGAGGTCAAAGTGAACTATAAAATGGAGGACTCACAACTAGTTTTCCTCAGACTGACGATGCTGTTTGGATGACCAGCGAAACGTTTCAATCTCTCAAGAAAAGCCCAGTTGCCATGACTCAACTTCCAGATAATGAAATGAATATGTAAATCTATTTCTCTTCATATTCAGAAATTACCTACTTCAATACCACAGTGCCACTGAATAGTCAAGCACTCAGACGCTAAAAGACCCTACCTTCCCTGAGGCAGTAGAATGTTATTTACTCCTCCTAATTTGACATTTATTTTTAAGCACAGATTGGAAAGAGTTTGCGGTGTTGTCCTTTGCACATTTTTCATCTGCACACACTGTGTGGCCATGCCCAGCACGGTATCACCAACACGTTTCACCTCCGCTGAAATATCAGAAAATAAAAATATATTCAGTAAAACTGCTCGACTACAGTTACTGTCTAAGGATATAATCCGACCAGCTGTCTCAATTTCTACTCAGACATTAAAATTGTCAACCAAGGGTCATCTATAGACAGGTAACTGTCTGTCAGGGAGAGGACCATAGCACAAGCTACGGCTATGCCCCAGGTGTACACTGTTCTCCCTAAAAAGAGTCTACTGCAATCTTTACTACCTGTTTCAATATTGAAGACAAGCTTTTTAGCAAGAGAGTTTTAAAGTTGTTTCAAGATCTATCATCTTGCGGGGTGAGGGGGGGTGAGGTTTTTTGCTGCCAAGTTTGTTTTCTTTAGTTTCACATCTAGATTTGACTTTCTCATCTTATGTGAATCTTATTAAAAATAAATATTTCAAATTAGGTGTAGGAATAAATATTCACCATCTAAGATTTTCCGTAAACAAACACATCATTTTTACACTGCTACACAGGTCTCTGCTGACATGTCCACAAATACTTCTATGTTGGTGTCATATACAGCCATCTGTGCTTCAGTAATCATGATAAAAAAAAATCTGTTCAGCAATACACACAGAGAACCCCAATATACAAAACCTTCTTTTTGTAAGGAAATTAGGGATGACAGGACATAAGAGTCATTTTACTAGTCTCATATTAGCAGCAGCACAGTCTTCGCTCTGCTATCTAAGGAATGTGGAAGTTAGTCAAAACATACGTTTCTAGAAGCCTGAACTCTGAATGCTTATCGGATATTTTAGAATCACGTGCATAGGGCAGCAACATGTTCTCACTGTCACTGAAAGAAGATTTGCCATTATTTTCATCATTCTTCTGCCTGGCTTTTGTTTCGCCTCATTGTGGTTCTTCGTTAGTTTAGAATTATTTAGCTAAGCCATGGATTCCAGTAAAGAGTTAGGAAAACTATTTATTATTTTTAGGGTAAATATGCTTATATTTTGAATCTTTTTAGGTCTATGTTACTTTGTCATTTTGTTTAGAAATAAATCATTATATTTTGCTTTGCCTTCAAATAATTCATTTATTTTGGCAAGTTTTGGTATTTTTAAAGAAACCAGGAATTCGCCTTGATGATTTATGGCTTTAAAACCTCAGCAGAATGCTAGAGTATGTTTATAAATCACAGGTTCAAAGAGGCAGATTCCCCACACTTTTCATGCTGACTTCCACTGAGAAAAATACCCCAGTATATAATAGATTGTGTTTTCATCAACATTTAGCTATGCAACAGAGAATAAGGAACCAGATTTGAGGGAATCAGCTGCAGATAGTCTGAGGTGAGGGGGGTGGAATGGAGGAAGAACTTTTTTTTTAAGATTAAGTCGCAAATGGACAATTTGAGAAATGCAGGCTCCTTTATACTGACCATAAACTGGAGTTTTCCCTGGTAAAATGACTACCACAAGCTGTAAGCCAGCATAGGTGTTCTTCAGATGTCGGAACATTGGCTCTACACTGTCTGCTCCCTGGGCATATTTACAGAAGCAAGGCTGACCCTGGATAGGCATCCCTGCATCCCTGGAGATTTTCCTCAGTTGTTCGGTGAAGGACCTTACAAAAAAAGAGAGAGACTTGTTTTAGAAAGTCAAGCCAATCATTGACCCTAATTTAAAGAGCATAAATGGCATTCAGTTTTGCAAATTCAGATCTCAAAATCCCCATCTTGGCCTCATCCCTCTCAAAGAAGGTACCAGATTGCATTTTAGCAGAAAGAACCTCATACACACACACAATCTTACATGTCAACGCTTGTTGTTAAAAAGTGTATTTACAAAATATTATTCTTTATTTGCAACACTATTGGAACAGCCATCCTCAAACAGGAGCCATATGACCCCCTGGGAGCCCTGACACATTTGAAGGTGGCCACCAACTAGAACTGTTGTCCCTCCGGAAACAGGCAAAGACCTTTCTCTTCAGGCAAGCTTTCCCTGAATGATGGACTACCACTATGTATCTTTTATATGAATCTATAGAGGTTCACATAGAGTTTGTGTTTATAACTGCTTTATAACATTGTAGCTTTAATGTAAAGTTGTCTATTAATGTTGTAAGATATCCCTCAATTCCTTGTTCTCAATAGCTCAACATGTCTTAATTGTATTGGACTGTATATTATCCCTCTATTATATACTATTATATCTCAAGATTTAAAATGGCCATCTAATATTAAAAGCATTATTAGGAAAGCACAACAAAGAATGTTTTTTCTGCGTCAGCTTAGGAAGTTCAGACTGCCAAAAGTACTGTTGATTCAATTTTATAGAGGTGTTATTGAATCTATCATCTGTTCGTCTATAACTGTCTGATTTAGATCTGCGACTAAGCAGGACACATATAGACTTCAAGGGATAACTGGAACTGCAGAAAAAAATATTGTTACTAATTTGCCATCTGTTCTGGAATTGTATTCCACATGAGCTAAAAAGAGGGCAATGAAAATATATAGATTCCACACATCCTGGATATAACCTGTTTCAATTGTTACCCTCACGGCAACGTTTTAGGGCACAGCATACTAAGACAACTAGATATAAAGATAGTTTTTCCCCAAGTGCTATCGAACTGTTGAATAATTAATTTTTTACTTCTTTTCTTCCTTTTTTAATAATAGGATATATTGTATTGTTGTACTGGTGTTTTTATTGTTGAATACATGATTCTTATATTTCCTTCTTATATATGGAGAGCATTTTTTACTAAAACAAATTCTGGGTGTGTCCAACCACATAAAAAGGATTCTGATTCTCATTACTGTAAGCCGCCTTGGGTCCTTTTCCAAGGAGAAAGGTGGGGTAAAAATACTCTAAAATAAATAATAATAAATAAAACTGAGAAGAGGAACACCAGCAACTGAACCGAAGGACCGGAAGCCTGAGAAGAGTTGTAGCCAAAAATGGTTGAGTATGGCTGTTCTAAAGTACAATATTTATTAAAGCACATGGAATATTTCTTCAGAAGAGAGTGAATCAGACCAGTCCCAGACGATTACTGTATATACTCGAATATAAGCCTAGTTTTTCAGCCCTAATTTTGGGCTGAAAAAGGGGGTCCTCGGCTTATATGCAGGTCAATACTTTTAGCCACTGAGGCAAGTTTGGGTCAGTGGCTAAAAGTCATTTTAAACATTGTGTGCCACTTCTCATGAACCCCCCCCCCCATGTTTAAAATGACTTTTTAAAAAGTCATTTTAAAACAATGTTTGCCTCGGTGGCTAAAAATTTTAAACATCACACACACACCCTGCTCACAAAGGAGGAGTTGCCAGGCCCTGCTGCATTTCCCACCCTAGGCTTATACTTGAGTCAATAAATTTTCCCAGGTTTTGGGTTTAAATTAGGGGCCCCGACTTATACTCGGGTCGACTTATACTCGATTATATATGGGTATAATCAAAACTTGCAACCTTATATACACACCCTTGGAAAGTAACACCAAGCAAAAGTTACTCCTGAAGTCACTGGGAGGTCCTCTGAATTAAAGACTCACAGGTAAGGGCTGTAAATTTTACCAGGTATTCCCATTTTACACGAAGTGATGATAAATGTCCCAATTTCAAAAGTACAACATTCCTACTCATGTGTTTCAAAGTTGTTTTCAATTCCAGCTCTACGAGACCTGAATTTTTCTGATGCTAAGAGTGCAAAATTCTACTATAATAAAACTGAAATTAAATGGCAAGGTTTAAGGCTCATAGATGCTTAAACATCTCAGAAACAATGAGAATCCAAGGTGATTCAAAAAGCCGCGGAAGACTGAAAGCACTGGTGGAGTAGTTAGCTTACTTAAGGTGAACTTCAGTGCACTGGCGCTGTGGAGCAAAGCAAGCAATTGCCCAGACTTTTATTTCAATTCCAGTGTGAAACTGCTTGTTCCTCATATCCCAAACCCCTTGAACTGGTGTAGCAATTGCTTTGTTCTAAAAATAAGAAGGAAAATAGCAGTAAATAACATACTATGGCAAAGCACCTCCATATCACAACGGTCTTTCAATATCCTAATAACACACACATCAATCAACAAGTCTCTAAAACATCTTTACACTCTGGACCAGAGTAAAATATATTGAGGTCCGAAGAATAAATCATCATTCCTGAATGTTTTCTGAGCCTAGAACTCAACTATGCACGCAAGTGCCTGTACAATCAACATGGGTCAAACAGTCATCTTAAGAATACAGACTCAAAACATGAAAACAACTTACTGCAAAGCTACTGAAAATTATCAGAGCAGGCAAACGTGTACCTACTGTATGTAATATTTTTTTTCTCTGCCCAGTCCAAGAGTTCACGTTTTCTTCTAAAAGCTTGTCTAGAATTTCTAGTTTCTAGCAGGGCTGTGGAGTCGGTAGATAAATGTTCCGACTCTGACTCCTAAGTTTTTTGTATTTCTGACTCCGACTCCAACTCCCTGACTCCAACTCCTCTGTATTAATATACGAATGTATTTTATGCATTCCTTGAAGGAAAGAACACCCAGTGCCTGAATTGGCCACTCTGAGGCTTCTGAGGTATCAAAAGATTTAACTTATGCATCAAAACATTTAACCTACTGATGCCTCAATTAATGTAATTTTATTGGTATCTGTTTTTATTTTTGAAATTTACCAGTAGCTGCTGCATTTCCCACCCTCGACTTGTATTCGGGTCAATTAGTTTTCCCAATTTTTGTAGTAAAATTAGGTACCCACGGGCGCTGCGTAACAGCAGAACACAACACTATGAAAAGTATAAGTATTGCCGCTCCTAATTGTGCGTTGCGTGCCATATAGTGAAGCACATGAAAAGCATGCTTCTCCACGGTCACTTAATGTGTTTGTTTTACGGTTACGTGAGGCACTGCATGCACTGGTCTTTATTCTTGTAGTAGAGAAGTCATTAATTATAACTTTTTGTGAATTGGGACATTTAAACTTGCTTTTTTAAAAATTCCAATCTAAATTTAGTAGGAGTAGGAGTCGGAGTCGGTGCATTGTTTGCCGACTCCGACTCCAGGTACCCAAAATTTCCTCCGGCTCCGACTCCACAGCCCTGGTTTCTAGATTTATTTTTAAGAAAAATATTCCTCTTATTGAAACCTCACAGGTTCATAGATCATTTATGTTCACTGGGTTCATCTTTCATCATCAGCAACACTCCAGGGCCAATTATTCCTGGCAACAACTACCCGTGTACGGTTAGGACTCTTAAACCTTTATCTTGTGTTCTCTGAACTTTTATATTCAGCTGAGAAAACACAGAACCATTTATCTGAGAATTTCAGAGTCACGCTAAAGAGTTATATCCTATCTGTTATATGGGAATGCCTATATTGCTACCTAAATTCTTAGCCACAATGCTTTGATAGGTTCATCTACTGAATAGTAAGGGATTCCCCCTTCTTATTTTTCAGTGAACATGCTAAATGTAAATCATTTCATCTGGGCTCTGAACAGTCCACATGACCGTATGTTTTATCTGACTGGTATAGTTTGTACTGGGAATAATGATGGTCAATGTGGGAGGAAAAAGAGCTCAAAGCCTCTTCAACCTGCTATTTACAGAATTGCATTAACAAGAACGCTAATTATATACTAAATGACAGTATCGTAGTGACTAATTCTCCTGGCAGGTGTTTTTAAATGAGAGGAACATCCACTGCACACCCTACAAGGGCCCAGTTCACATACCCTGCCTCCATAAAGAATTGAGGGCGGCTGCAGGACCCGACCGGTCACGTCCGTCATTTCATCTTTGACCATAATTCCAAATTCACGAACAAAGGGGTCAGTATTAAAACTTGCACTTCGCATCTAGAAAGAAAAGATTTAAATGATGAAAACACTCATCATTTATTAAGACATGATTTGTACATAGAAAATAGGATCCTTCTTTATTAGCTCTTATGGTTGCAAAAGAAAAACCTCTAAATCGGTGAAAATGTTTGAATATTAGCTAGGAAAACAAACAATGACATGAAGAAGAAGAAAAAGCATAAACACCTAACATTCTTCCTGCCATTAGAATACCTGACCCCTTGAACTCCTTCAACCCCTGGCTTCAACTTTCCTGCCACTTCTTTTTTCCTTTCACAAAGCCAGAAACCTGCTTAGCAGAAGTAAACTGTAAAAGCGCAACTATGACAACTCAGTCAATATCCACTTAGATGCCATTTTAAAACCAGACTTTTCATGCAGAGCCTAGGACATGTTGTATGTCTGCTTCCCTACTTACCGAGAAAGAAAGGGCAGAAAAAAGGGGAACTCACCAGTTTGCTAATCTCTTCTTGTCGGTCTGGTGCTGATCTAGCAGTTGCCCTTATCATAGTCGAAGTTTGATTGTCTGTCAGCTTTTTTATACATCTCTGTCCTGCCACTATGTTACACACCTGAAACAACACACCATAACAGCTCATTTAGAAAACGTATATTTTATTTTCACTTCATAGTGAACTAGATTACTGTCAAGATTCCTAGTGGTCATCTATTAAAGGGTCATAACCCAAAACAAACATGTTTTTAAAACCATTCTCAACTAGAAAACAGGAGGCTTGATCCAGACTAAACTGGGCACGATGCCAACATAAGGAGAAACAGCTCTCTCTCTCTCTCTCTCATATTTTTGTATTCCGCCTTTCTTTTCTCAAGGACCCAAGGCAGCTTTACCCTCAGTGGAAGGCTGGGAGGTGATGGAAGCAGGCTGATAAGAAAAAATATCAGGAGCTACTGAGAGTGACTTCCCAGAATCAAAGAATGACAACAGAACAAAGGGAAAACACCTTATTTAACAGTTACATACCTCTAGAGGAAGATATGTGTGTTTCTGTTCCTGTCCAACTTGTAAACATGGAAGATGAGGGTAGCGTAAAACCAACTTGTGCCTATCCTTAAAATATTGAGCTACAGTGCATTCAACTGTCTGACCACTCTCCTGCTGAAGAGGGAAGCTAAAAACAAAATTTGAGGAGAACGTAAGTTATGCAGTTTTTACAAAATTACTATACACTATGAAATTCAGTGCAGAACATCAGAAGTGCTCATGTCTACCTCTAGAAACAAGCAAGCAAAATAGACATGTTCCCACTGCCTGCCACATGTCACCTTAGGGAAATACAGAAGGTTGACACCTGACCTTTTCCACTATCAATGGGACATTTGCCCCCTGCAACCACCCTGTTTTTCAAAACTCTAAATGACTTCCTGGTAGGTTCCCATTTTGGAAAACGGGGCCATCCAGCAGATGCTCAGGCCGCTCACGGAAGCAGCAAGGCTGGGAGTCCAGGGCACTGCCTCTGAGTGGGCACTTGCCAGAGGAGGTGGGTCTGGGAAGCAAGGAACACCTATTTGTCCAAAAGATGACTCAATGGTTTGTGCCCCTCTCTATTTACTGACAAAGGAGGAGGATACTCCAAGTCAATGATTAAGTAGTATGGTACTGCATCAAGAATGCAGAAAGGAAGAAAGCCATTAACATTAATATTAGCAAAATAAAATTGTATATATTACGTTTGGTGACTTGCTGGCCGTCTGGTAACATTGCATACTCTGTATTTTCTCTTCATCTGACCACAGTGAGTGATTTCCACCTTCAGACCTAATAGTTAAAGACAAAAGCAGTCACGAACTTAGCCAACATTCCAGAATAAAGTTCTTTCCTCTCCATACACTGGAGAGGCCTATTGACAAAATACTGTTGCAAGGCAGATATCACTGTATACCCTGTATATACTCAAGTATAAGCCGAGGGCCTAATTTTACACAAAAAAATGGGAAAACTTATTGACTCGACTATAAGCCGAGGGCGTTCCCCCCCCCCCGTTATAATCAAGTATATACAGTATACCGGCCAAGCTCTAAAGGGGCTGGGGGTAGTAATTTGCAACTTGTGCTGGGATTGTGGAGGCAATTAGGGAGTTAATACCATAGTTGCCAATACTATCCTCAGCCCCTTTAGAGCTTCATAACTAAGTCCCCTTACCCCTAAATCTTTCCAGATTTCAGGGGGTTCCCTAAAATCACTTCAGGAAGGTACCCCTGCTACTTTGGAGTCCCAAGGTAAGTAAATTTTGATTGCATATTTTTAAAAATAATTTTCAACTGTGTACTTTTAAAAAAAACATGCACTCAAAAATTAATTACCTTGGGGGCACCAATGTAGCAAGGATACCTCCAGAAAGCAATTTTATGGAATCCCCTGAAATTTAGAAACATTTGGGGGTAAGGGGGCTGAGTTATGAAACTCCAAAAGGGGTGCCCCTAAACCTTCTCATTGGAATCATATGAGAAGCGGAGGCACCATTATCGCTCACCCGATCAGGACTTGCTTTCTGCCACCCTCCCGAAGCTGTCAGATCACCTAATTTTACCCTAAAACACTGGGAAACTTATTGACTCGAGTATAAGCCCAGGGTGGGTTTTTTTTTCCAGCCAAAAGTAAGGGCTGAAAAACTTGGCTTATACTTGAGTATATACAACATGTCTAGTGACAAACAAAATTTTGGACTACTAATGCCTTGCAGGTGCTCCCTAGTTCAGCAGACCTCTTTGCTGGCCCACTCCAACCAATCAATCAACTAACTTAATATGCTGCCTGTATTCCCACACAAACAATTGTGTGCTAATATTTATTCATCATCATCATAGGCAGAGGTATTTGCTTAACTACAGGGCATTACAGCCCCATTTCTTTCACCAAACCTGAGTTGATGACACTAACTTATTTTTTTATCTTCCTTTTTAATTTCCATACACAGGATGGCTTAAGCAAAATCAAAATAAAGTAAAATAAAAGAATGAATTGAAAGTTACCAAGGAGAACTGCATCATATGGATTTTATCCCCAGAGATACAGGAGGGGAGGGAAGTTCACTGATCTTATGCAGACCCTGATGTGCCTGAAAATCTGATCTGAAAGAAGAAGTAATTCTCCAGATCAGTGATAGAGATAATGGGATGTACGAGACTCTTCAGAACCCACCATGATAAAGGATCTATGCCTCCAACAGAGATTCTCTGCTGGACCCCAAGAAATCAACAACGAAAGCTCTTTTCTATTCCCAGAAACCGAATACTGCTTGAAAACCCATCAGTTAAAAAGTTTTGCTCCAAAAATAAAGACTTCTTACACCGTAGATTTTTTTTCCAAATAATCTTAAATCAGACATATTTTACTAGTTGGCTGACAATCACCATAAAACAGTATTTTGAATCTCCTAGTACAGTGGTGTACACACTTTGGCTCTTCAGATGTTTTGGACCACAACTCCCACAGTCCTTTGTCACTGGCAATACAGTCTTGGAATTCTGGGAGTTGTGGTCCAAAACATCTGGAGAGCCAAAGTTTGGACACCCCTGTCCTAGTACCTCCTAAGTGCTTCTTACCTTTAATTTCTTTGGTAAACTTAACCCTTTGGGAATCTGTCAGAGGTTTCTGTTGTTCTTCAATACTTTTGAAATCCAGAACTTCACAGACAAACTCTATTACTGGCTGTGCCTTATAAAATGCCGTTGCAGATACTAATTATGAAAAGAAAAAAATGCAGACAAAGAGTTTCAGAGAAGTAGACTTACAAATCTGACAATATTATTTAGGAACCCACTTATGGAGCATTCATTCAGGCATTTAAAACAAAAATGCAAAACAGATGCAGGTGAAGTAGTACGAAACATACCATCAATATTAAGCATCATTTTCCACAGTGATGGCCTAACGGACTGGTGGAATCCAAACCAAACTTCTCTGCCTCCACCCAAAGGATTAGAACACCCTTCTGATGCGGTAAAAAATGACCGGCCCACAGGAGTATACCTAACAGAAACCAGACATACATGTCAGCAAGTTACTGAAAAACATTTCCTATAGAGATACTCAAATCCAAAGATATTTAACAGAACAAAAAATACATCCAGAAATGCCAGCAGACCTTGAGTACAGTAATACCTTGGGTTTAAGAGTACCTTGGTTTAAGAGCATTTTGCAAGACAAGCAAACATCTCTTCTAAATTTTGCTTTGATCAACAAACAATGTCTCGATATATAAGCTCTGGGGCAGCTCACATGAACACAAGTAAGCCAAAGAAGGCTCTCTTTCTCTCTCTCCTCTTGCTGGACTGGGGGCGATTGTCTGGAACATTCCATCCGAGGCAGCCTCCAAAACAGAGGGAGGAGAATGGAATGGAGGTCTCCCTTCACCAGCCAGGAACATTTTCAAAGGGGAGTACAGGTTAGGGCTTTCTCTTTTTTTCTTTATACTTTTATTTAATTTGTTTTGAACATCCCTTCTAATTTTTCAAACCTTTTCTAGTTATAGGAAAGCTAGTCAAGTGTGTATAAAGCTACAAATTACTCTTTATTGTTTTCACATTAAAAACAGAGTAAAATCCAGTTGTTAGTACCAAGCAAAGTAGATTCAGCAGTCAGGTGTGTAAGCCATGGTGTGGACGTAGACTTCTACCCAACTTCTTGTGTGAGTTTGGGCATTTTGTGTGCACAGTCTGTGGTCTATGAGAGCCCAGTACAAATCATCTGAGTTTTAATTATTTCCCATGGGGAATTTTGCTTTGACAGAAGAGTGTTTTGGTTGACAACCATATGTCTGGAATTATGCTCAATACGCAAGGTATTACTGCATAGTGTATTCCCACATGCCACTAGAATCCCAGGAACCTTTCCCCCCCGATATACACAAAAATTATTTGCAACTATAAAACATATAGTGGTTGCAGGCAGGCAGGATAAAAAGGAAGGGGAAAAATAGTGCATTACAGATAGGGGACAGACAAACAGAAAAGCCATATATGAGATGCCCAACTGCCAGCCCCTAATGCCCGAACCTATTACTCCCACTTGAGCTTCTGCTTAAAGGGGTATCAGGTCTTCTTAATATAGACCATTTTCCATTTTTATATCAGGACCAAAAATGTAAACTGAGAACCACAGATGGCATGTACAGCATTTTGATACACAGTAGTCCCCTACCACATCGCGGTTCATTTGTCGCAGTCCTGATATATTGCGGATTTTATTTGGAGAGAAGCGACCTGCCCAGAGAGAACAGGTAAGTGCAAGTGCAGAAAGGGTGAAAGCTGAGGGCAATTGCACTTAACCACTCCTGGAGGGCAGGTTGCCAAGTTGCTGGGAGGGTGAAGAGTGTGGGGTGCAGCTTTCCCCCTCTTGGCACTTCCACTAACCCCCTCCTGTAGGGCAGGTTGCTGAGGCATTCACATACCGTGGATTTTCCTTTATCACAGGTGATGAGAAAACCTGACTCCCTAACTAAACAGGGGACTGCTGTATATATCTATACGTACATCAGAACTCACACAAGATAGTTGTTTCCAGGTTCTTTTAAAAGTATTTTCTGACCATCAGAACCTACCCCTTACCCCTATGTACACCGCCCAGAGTTCCCTCTGGGAAAATTGGGTGGTCAATAAGTACAATAAATAAATAAATAAATAAATAAATAAATAAATAAATAAATAAATAAATAAATAAATAAATAAATAAATAGTAAAGCCATTAATTTCAACAGGGAAAGATCTCTACAGGACTGTCCTAGCCATTTTCCTTACCTCATGGAAGGTAGGTGCCTCATTACTACATCCAGTGCCTGAATTGTTTCAAAGGGAACACTTGGAAGACGACCGGACAGGGCATCATGTAAAGCCTGAAGGCTCACACCTGACATCCACTTTATCGCCACCTTAAATATTCTGTCCTTCCCCTCTCCCGGCAATGTGACCTCCAATTCCACCTGCAACATTTGGAAACCACAAAAAAAGATGATTCTTTCCTTTTAGCGATATATATCTTAGAATTATCATCAAAGGGATGGACTCTCTTGCAATGCTACTGGACTTCCATTTTGGGAATTAGGATTTTTGTTTGATTATTGTACTCTCTCTCTCTCTCTCTCTCTCTCTCTGTGCCAAGTTTTAGGGTAAAGCAAAATGGTCATTTAGTAAATGGGTTGTCTAATGAAATTAGAAAATACCAGGGAAATAATTGATGAACACGCAAAGCACATCAAAAATGTGACAACCCTACCCTCTAGATCACTGTCATATTTTTGTCCCAGAAAGTTGTGTGTATTTCTCAAAGCAATGATAAAATTGAATACAGGTAAGAAACAAGATGTTACCTTTTTCACAGGGGTCACAAGGTCAGTCACATTTTACAAGATGCATCTTGATTTTCATTTCAGCATTAAGCTTTGATGACTTATTTCAAGGGTAACATTCCCCAATGTCAATACTGTGGGCTGTTTAGCTACAGATAGTTACATGTATCACTTCTCATTGATGGCTAATTTAATGAGAATTACTCTGCTCATTGTTTTATTATCTTGTCCCTATTTTATAAATTTTGCACAAATAAAAGTTGTTGCTCAGTAAATAAATGTATTTGATCTACTGAATTAACTTCAAAGCACATTATTGACTAATGGGGTGGTTCCCAACCTGGGGGTCGGGACCCCTTTGGGGGGTCAAACAACCATTTCACAAGGGTCGCCATGAGACAGTGAAGAAAAAGGCACAAACGGCTTGGGTCTGGAGGAGGGGGGAGGAAGGGGGGAAGAGTGAGTTGCAGCTTGATAGGTTGGAGGGGTTGTCAGTCAATGGCACCGGAGGCTGTGATTGGCTGAGGGTGCCTGTAGAGGGGGGTTGTGGCCTCTTCCAAGCAGGCGCCACCACAACATGAACTGTATTAAAGAGTAGCGGCATTAGGAAGATTGAGAACCACTGGTCTAATGTAAAAAAAAAGTATAGCAGGGAAAATGTCATTTGGAAAGTGGAATTGTCACTTAGTGAATGAAATCAAAAAGCCTGATGTCTCAACATCTCTTCCTCTGTAAGTGCACTCAGCCTTTTTCATGCGTCTTCCCAATAATCCCAACTAAAAGCTCAGTCACTTTTCCAGATCTAATTACAGCTATAACATTCACTTAGTTTCATCATCCAAGGAGTAGCCGAGGCAGATATTCCCCACACACACATCACACAAAAGCTTTAACTTTTGCGTGGTGGTGACAATTACGAACAATACGAATGAATGAGTGACTGCATGCATGCATTCACAGACAGACATGAACATCAAAGCTCTTGAAACTGATGTCTAATTGAAGCATCAGAACTGAGAGGCTGTCTGTTGCAGAAGATGAACAAGACAAAATGTCTAGTGCCATCATAAAGGCTAATACATGGCACAACCTTTAACCTACTGTGGTACCTCGAGTTACAAATGCCCGAAGTTAGGGAAAAAATTCAAGTTATAAGTTTTTACTCACTTCCTGAAGGCTGAAAGGGGCTCCACAGTCCTAATATTGCTGGGAAGCTGATTCCACCAAATGGAACCCACCACCCATTGATTTACTGCATCAATGGGAATTCAGTAAATCAACTCCTCCATAGATTTCATTGATTCAAATCGACCTAGTCTAACTGTGATTTACTGTATTAATATGTCACATTTAGCATTTGCTTCAAGGGACATTACAGATAAGGTGACTGATCACATCCTTATTGATTCAATCGGCTGCCCCTAGTCCAAATTACTAAGCTAAGCAACATTTTTGACCACTAAATGACTAGCGCTTGTTACATCAACACTTCTGGGAGTCTGAATTTAGAACTAAATAAATGGTCTTATTCTACAGTTGTTACGTTTAGCTACAGTTCCTAATTTTAATGGGAAGTCCTGGTAACTAAAAGCAGGAGCAAAAGTATTTCAACGCCAAATCTTCGCCTCATGGGGGCCAAAAAAACAAAAAAGCAGTTTAGCATGATGGAAAAGCAGAGCCCATTTTTTTACAATTTCTGTTTCAATCCCAATGAAATGTTTCCAGTGTTCCAGCCTTGTTATATCCCATACCATAACTGGTGGGAAGAGTTATTGCCTCACTGTGTGTGTGTTGTGTCATTACAGTTGTGACCGACTCTTTGTGACCCCATGTCCATGGAGTTTTCTTGGCAGGAATACTGGAGTGGTTTGCCAGTTCCTACTCCAGGCGCCTACAGCCCCTGGTATTCCCTGGTGGTCTCCCATCCAAGTACTATTGCCTCAATAAGAACAACCAATTTTTCCTTAAACATTTTTAAACTTTTATCTCATTTTAGCAACTATAAGACTACTCGAGTTGTGGTTTCACTGACATATTAGGAATGGGGAGAGCTGGATTAAATTTCCCATTCAGGCATACACTTTGCTGATGAAACTGGGCCCATATAGGGAACACAACACTGGATTCCTGAGAGGAAAGGTGGGAGAGAGAGATAACAAGTCAAGATATGGGAAGCATGCCACTCTGTCAAAGTAATTAAATATGTGAAACAATAAGATAGCAGTTAAAACTGGCATTATATACTTACTTTATCTCTCCCTATTGGAAGTGGCATAGCTGTATAGAGGTTTTTTCTCCCATCAAATACTGGCTTACGATCCCCAAATATTTGGGCTTTAAAGTGCTGGACCATATGTTCAACTATTTCTCTGGAAGTAAAGAATAATGTTAACAGGTATGTCTCACTGTTCAGGCAAAGAGTTTGAAATATCCAAAAGGAAGGAGAAACACAAACACCAAGTTCTACAAATTATGTGAACAAGTAATTCCAAAATCTACTCAACATCCTAAGTCATGCAAATACAAGAACTGCATCTCTAGCATGTTTCTGCAACAGCCTCGAGTTATATTTTCCTACTGCCGGTGGGCAGCGGGAACAGCTCCTCAACAATAGCTTGCACGGAAGTAGTGGCATAACGGAGACCAAACCAGAAGACCGGCTAGTTCACATCTCAAAATTTCATGCTATAAATAAAAAGAACCTCTGCACTGCATTCCTTTAAACTGTAACTGGTGACAGGTGTGCATCGCTATGACCACATCACCCCAGTACTGGCCCGCCTGCATTGCTACCCGTTGCGTCCCAAATAAGTTTCAAGGTCTTGGTTTTAATTTATAAAACCCTCCACGGCTTGGGACCGGAATACCTGACAGAGCGAATCTCCCAAAGATCAACTGAGGCTCAGCCCACCAGAATGTCGCGGGCACTCTCACTTCGGGTGGCCACGCCCAGAGAGGCTCGGAAGACTGTAACACGCAACCGAGCCTTCTCTGTGGCTGGCCCCGTGCTCTGGAACCATCGCCCGAGTGAGTTGCGCCTTGCACAGTCCCTGCCAGCCTTCAAAAAAGCCCTCAAGACCTGGCTTTACCGTGAGGCATTCGACGATAGTAATTTTTTTTCTGTTGTTGTTTTTTCCCCCGCCATCGTGCCAGCCTATATTATTAATACTTTTTAAAAATCTGTTTTATTTGTCCTTTATTGTTGTTATTGCTTTTGTTTGTTTTTATGCTTATCACTTGTTGTAAACTGCCTGGAGTTTAAATATTTAAATATTTAAATATTTAAATATTTAAATATTTAAATAAATAAATAAATAAATAAATAAATAAATAAATAAATAAATAAATAAATAAATAACGGCCAATGAACATACAATATGAGAATGATACCAGAAGACCTACTCTCCAAACCAGGACTCCATTAAAAACACTGATCAGATTGTGAAGTACAATAGGATCCCGATATCCACAGGGGATCAGTTCTTGGCCGCCCCGTGGATAATGAAACCTGCAGAGAAGAGCGAGCATTCTTATCCAAGGGCGGCAGCGGTGAAAGTGGTGGTGCTGCACCACATCCTTCACGCCACCACCCAGGCCACCTCTTCTTCCTCCTCATCGTTGCGCCTGCAGGAGACTCTATGCCGGGTGCCGGTGGGCTCACTGTCAGGAGGAGGTAACACCCAGGAGGCATAGGCAACCCTAATGACCTCCACCATGGCGCTGTGACCTGCCTCCATCTCTGCCATCTCATGGGCGGGCACTCCTGAGCCTTGCATCCTCGGCTGATCTCACTGGGTAGGTCCTCCCGAGCCTCGCAGCCTCCTCCAATCTCGTGGACAGGCACTCCTTGCCCCGCACAACCCTCTGCAGCCACCACGGATGATCTCCCCCTTGGCTTAGTGCCTCAACATTTTCCTAGCATTATTGCCCTTTCCATTGAGTCTTGTCTTCTAGTGATATGTTCATCATCCAGCTTTCACATCTACACACCACATATGGAATACTGTACAATTAATGATGGTATTTGAAGAATACCTTGGTGTTTGTCTCCAACATCCTTAAATTTAAGGATTGCTTTTATTTCCTTCATCGCTCACCTTTCAACTCTCAGTCTTCTGATTTCTTGGCTACTGTCTCCAATCTGATTCATCACTGAACCAAGGTACAAATAATCTTGAGCCATTTTCATTTTTTCATGGTTAGCACTAAAGTTACACCATTCTATGATACACATATTTGTCTCCTAAACATTTGACAGCAGTTCTGCACTTCACTTGCTTCTTCCACCTTCAGCCAAAGTCATTTCAAGTCACTGACTCTTTCTGTCAGTTGTATGTCATGTTCACCTTAAATTATTTATTATTTTTTCCACCAATATTTACTCTTGATTATGATTCTAAACCAGCTTTTTATACAATATGTTATGCATACTGATTGAGCAGAAAAAGATAAAAAAAAAACCTTTATCTGACACTTTATGTCTATCTATTCTTCTATAAACCACAGATTTATGTTTCTAGAATGGTGTTACACCACATTTCTGGAAGATGGTGATGTTTTTAACATCTACTGACATGATGGCTGCAAGAAACAGTAGGACCCCCGTATCTACGGGGGATTGGTTCCGGGTTGCCTCGCAGATACCGAGATTCGCAGATAAGAGCAAATCCTCTTTCCGAGAGTAATGGTGGAATGCCAGGGGGAAAAGCAGTGGTGTCATGTGGCCTGGGCCACCATTTGAGCAGTGTGAAGGACCAGGATGCAGGGCACAGCTTTCGCCCTACCACCTCACCCCACTACCCCTATGTGCTGTTCCCTTCCAGTTAAGGGGGACAAATAAAAGCTTCCTCGGGTGTAAGCGCTAAGGCGTCAATGCCAAGAAAGCCTTGATTTCCACTCAGTCAAAGCCACTCAGGAGTTGGAGTGTCTCTTTTACTTGGGAGAAAATCCCCACTGGATCAAGCGAGAGCGCCCACAATGCAATGAGACCAGTTCCCCCACTTGATCTTTGCAGGGTTTCCTCGGGAGTAAACCCCACCAGGTCTCAATACTCCTTTCCTAAAGCATTCTACGGATCACACTCCCCACAAGGCACATATCTGGAGGCAGCTTTGATGAACACCAAGTAGAGGCAGAACAGTACTAGCTACTGAGTCAGCAACCTCTGTGGCAGCAGCCCCAATCCATGCAGCTTGGAGGGCGCTGGAGCAATGGCAGCAGCAACACCCGCAAACAGAGCCTCACAGCATATGTGCTCCCACCGCCAGCTGATCGTTTTCCCCCTCTCATTCGGCCAAGCAAAGGGCTGAGCCGCGTGGCACCGCTTTTGCCCATGGCACCCCACCACCTTGGTCTGCTGCACTGCTGCATCGCCACGTGGCTCGCCCCCTCGTGCTGCCCAGCGGGGGTGGTGGGAGGCTGACGGCAAAAGTGGCAGCATAAAGGACCAGGCACCATCGTACAGCTTTCGCCCCCAGAACCCCCCCATCCACTGCTCAACAACCGCAGATAACTGAATCCGTGGATGGTGAATCAGCGGATATGGGGGTGCTACTGTATATCCCATACTAAAGGCAGCAGCATGCTGTTCTCTATCAGTTTCAGCGGGAGTGTGAGAGTGTCCTGTTACACTCTTGCCCTGCTTGTATGCTCCCCAGACACTTCTGGTAAGGAAAGAAAAAATGCTGGACTGGGTCAGTGGTCTTATTCAGCAAAGCTGAAACACTAGATGAACTCCATACTATGAAAGAATAGGGCTTAAGAGGTCTTTTCCAGGACCAATACCATTTCTGTTAAGATGAACATGCTACCAGAATTTGGCTATGCTCTGCAAATTGGCAACATTTAACTTATTCATTCAAGTAATTTATAGTTCACCTTTCTATTTATCAAGGCACATAAATCCCTTAAGGCATCAGCAAAAGCTTGAAAAATAACATTACATTTTGATTTCTCTCCAGTTTTTAGTTGAGGAGAAAACAATTCATTCCATCCTGGAACAAGTAGCCCTACTCAAATCTGTAGTAACCTTAGGGCAAATCGGGTTTCAGAATACAGAGCATCACATGACAGATTGACCAAAATAATGGTCACTTCGCCCTTTAAAAACAACGTTCTAGAAAATCTGGGGGAGAGGGGCAAATATCAGCTGTCAATTTTCTAGTCACAGAAAAAGTGATGGGAAATCTTGTCTCATGGCCAAATGCCTTTAATGCTACCAGACTAATACATTTACTGTCATTACTAGTATGGGAAAACAGTAAAGCAAGCCAATGGCAATTCTCTCTCCCTCTGAGAGACTAATACTAATACTGAATTATATTGATATCTATGAGATTTGAGCTACCATAGATATCAGCTGAATTCTGATAACACAGATATAGTGAATGATCCAATAATAAACAAACAAAAAATAATAAGGCAAGAAGATACATAAAATTATTTAAATGTTCTGGGAGAACTATTTTGTTTTTAAGAGTAACTATTATTCATTGCAAATTACTGTATCTGTATCAGTGCTAAAACCATGGTTCCAATGAAAATGATTCACCAAAGTTTAACACAAGTTCATTTATCTTACATGATCTAGAATAAAATCCACGATGCTGAGGGGAAAAAACAAGGCATGTCGTACCTGTTAACTCTTCTAGGGCACTTCTCTGGCTTTATATCCAATTCATAATGATAGATGTCAATTTTAGGAATGTCCATTTCAAAAAAGTTGGCTTGTAGTTTGATTGTTCTCCCTGAAGTACCAAAATCAGGTCGAGGAGGTGGTTTGAATGCATATGCCTGTATTGGAGGTGGCAGCGGTGGAGGTGTTGCAAGTACTAGGGGGAAAAAGAATACAGATAATGAACAATACAGTTCTGACAACTTTCTGGAACCTAGCTTCCATGTAAAGAGGACAAGTACACAGAACATGGAAATATGAACATTAACAAAAAACTAACAAAGCTAGTCTGCCTGTTATAATGGTGAAAACCACTCACAGCAAAACAAGATCAGTATAAAATCATGCAGTTCGGCCATAGTACTTGCCCTTTTAGCCAGCTTAGAAACACAGTTTTTTATACAGTACTACTGAACAAAGAATATGCACTCTAGTAAAGAAGCTATACAGGACAGAAAGGACAAGACCCATAACCTATCAATGCTAGAACTGTAATACTATACACTGATATGTAACTAAACAGGTTAACGTGACCTGACCCTTAATACAGTGGTACCTTGTATAAAGGAATTAATTCGTTCCCAAGGAAATTATGTTAAGCAAATTTTTGTTTATACAAATTTCCCATAGGAATGCATTGAAAATGGAGTAATCTCTAATCATGACCATTTTTATGTTGTACAGATTCGCCCCATAGGCGATCCTGTTAAGCAAATTTCCCCTATCTCCGGAACTTTTATGCTGTACGGATTTTTTGTTATACAAACAGTTTGTTATACAAGGGTTCACTGTATCTTTACAAGACACTAACAAAGAACTTAGCATGCAAATTTGTTATAACCAACATTTGAAGAATGAACAGAAAATTTAAACTGGAAAGCTAAAATTTACTTCTAAACGACCTATTATGTCACTTAACCCACACAGAGAAATCACAGCATGCTATCAAGCAATTACTTCTAGCCATATACGCCCCTATTTCCTCTACAGCAGCGGTTTTCAACCTGGGGGTCACGACCCCTTTGAAGGTTGAAGGACCCTTTCACAGGGTCCAATGTAAAGCCGTCGCCTCTCGCCCGGCCGGTCACAGGCAGCTGGTCCACGGCAGGCCGCTCAGGCAGTGTGGGGGAAGTGTAAGAGAGGGTGAGGGTTGGGCTGGACCCCGTGAAGTCCACAGCTGCGGCAGGAGAGTTCTCCCCACAGGCCCGATAGGGTAGGTAACCGAGCCCCCGGGGGGGGCGAGGAGCACGTGCAGAGAAGCGAGTGGAATGGTGCTAGTGGCGGCAGACCCACTCTGCCTGGCCTTAGCAGGCCAGGCGGAGGGCAAGCCTCTGTTAGGTGGTTGAGGATTGGGGGGGGGGCAGGAGGGCCACACCACGGTTCAACTGTTGCTTTTTTTTTAATCCGGCGGGTGAGGCTAAGGTGGGCAGGAAGGCCACAGCATGTTTTAACCCCTCATGATGTTTTTTTTTTTAAATCCAGTGCGTAAGGCTGAGGGCTGGTGGCATTAGAAAAGTTGAGAACCACTGCTCTACAGGTTCCATTTTATCCACAACACCAAATTCTACATCTTTTGTCATAGTATCAGAATAAAATAACCTATGCTGTTTCTATATTTTTCCACCATCTAATACAGTTGTTGGAAAACTACCTCAAACAGCACAGAAGATTCTCATTACCAAGAGTTAAATGTAAAGAAACAAAAGTCAACAAACTGTTTTGAAAACTATTTGAGACATGTGCATGATACATACACCATCATATATATTTACATAGGCATACTGCTTTTCAAACATATAAAATAAAGCCATTCACTAAGCTTTAACAAAAACAGTAGAAATATATTTATATTTGGATTCAAATCTAGGCAGGAAATCTTAAAATAACATCAATTCTAAAATTCCTATTGAAAACTCTTTTTAAATGCTTAACTACTCTCCTGGTATGTGCTGCTAGCAGTTCCAAAGGTGTTGCAATTGCTATGAAATTAACCTATGTTAAATTATACATTTTAATTCTGAATCACTGACACAGATGGAGAAGGAACCATTTCTAAAAAGATAGCATTCAATAAAATACAACAAAAACCCAGTTAATCAATACTAGTGATGCTGGGAAGATCAAAGTCTTGGGTAACTATTTCCAACAAGTCATTCTTTGACTGTTGGCTGTTAGGTTGAATTCTTTGTGGTTTGCAGAATTCTGTTTTTAGCTGGACAACGGTAACATCCATCCTAGATCAGATCAGAAAAGTCCTTAGTTCACCATTTGGGGTAAAACGGCCAACCTATGGGAAACCCACAAAGAGAATCTGTGGCCAACTCTTTGTGTTTGTGTCTAGCATCTGTATTGCTCCTGATCCTGGAGACAGTATTTAACTGTTATGGCTCACCAAGTATATGACCATCATTACTTTTTAAGGATGCAAAGTGCATAGTCCCATGTCCTGTTTTATGAAGGACATCCTTTCATCCATGCAGAATCATCAGTCATCTAGCTTCCCTGGACTTCTCAGAACTCAGAACGTGGGTGAAATCCTTTTCATTCTTTCTGCTTGTCTAATGCTCCACCACCTAAGGAGTGGGGCAGTCTCTAAGCTAGCTTCAAGGAGGTATTCAGATTGCACCCAGCTTCTGATGGTGAAACATTATGCTCCACATCTGCTGAACATCATTCAGTCCTGTAACATTAACCAGGTTTTCAGTCTAGTCTGGATAATATGGCTGCCCTTCTGAATGATTTCCTAGCTCAAACCAGGGCAACAGAGACTTGCATCACTTCAACTTGCATTTTTCTGATGGTTGGCAACACACGCCAAGTTCCATGGAAATGTTGAATGAAGCTCAGCCCAGGATACTGCCAGGGCCGTGGGAACCATCTTAGTTTCCCTGTGTTCACATCTACTTGATTTTTTAAGGGAAAGGAAATGTTCCCACTTTGCTGGAGTTCCTGATCTGCCAGGGACCTGCAAATGTTCAATATTCCCTATTAAGGCTACTCTTCTGTTGTGTATTTCTATTATGTGTATGTAGAGGTTGGGTGGCTGTTAAAATTCATTTATTTATCTTATTTATCTTATTATAGGCCACCTTTTTTCTGATAAGGGGACTCAGCTGAAATTACTCTTAAGGCCTGGGGAAAAGTAAGCCTTGATTGCCTTCCCCTCTGAATCATCTGTTTTCTCCTATAGTGAGTGAGAAGAGATGGGAAGCAAACTAAGAACATGACAATGAAGTCCCATTCAGTATTTCCGGTATGGTAACTGAGCAGTCCTACATCTTGTTAAGATACCCAAATTACCAAATGCTATTCTCTGGAGCATTACAGCAGTCACAGTAATTGGGAATACTTCTTATCTTAAAACAAACAGTCAATGTTCCTTCAACATCTTTCCCTATCTGCTCCAACCATAAGAGCACCAAAGTGACTTTTGCCACCTGATAATTTTTAAACTCCAACTTCTGAAATGTATTTTCAGGCCTAATATCTCTAATTTGTTTAAGTCTAAACTTCTTAGAAAAATAATTACATCGCTATTCTCAACAGTATATTTTCATAAGTGCTTCAGATATCAGTATGTACAACAATTAGATTTTTATGAATATGGAAGTTCTATTAATATTGTTCGATTTTAACAACTGTTGCAGCAACTATTTTGTTTAAGCTGCAGTACCTGTTCTGTATCTACAAGAAAGGTTGCATTCACAGAAGATTCTCTCCGTGATACTCCCATTTCTTGTCCTTTAATCCTGCCTTTGTGTTTTGTTTTTTCACCTGATCCAGTAGCTGTTGCAAGCCATCGCTAACTTTTAGTTAAATGGTACCTCAAATTACTGTTGTTATTTCCACCAATTTTTTTCTCCTTCTTCATCTGAATCTAATCCAACCTTCTATAGTAGGCCTGCCCAACAGGTAGACCGTGGGCTACTGGTAGCCCGCGAAGGATTCAAAAGTAGCCCGTTGGCCATCAATAAAAAAACTGAGGGGATAAGTTCTCCACCCCTCCTTCCCCCATCCCAAGGGCCACCACTGCCCCAGCAAAGTTCTGGGTCAGCCAGCCCACTATCTCAGCTGAGTGGGGCAGTTCAAGGGCCATGGCACAGTTCCTTCCCTGTTCCCTCCACCAGGCAGATGACTGGTGTGCCACTATCTTGTGACCAGCTGAGTCGCTGGTGCGGAGTGGAGGGAGGAGAGGGGCGAGAGGTGGGGGTTGCAGGTGTGCCCATCTTTTTTGTGCAGTGACATCTCCCTTCTTCTCCCCCCCCGGACAATTCCCTCCATAACCAATTAAATGATTTTCAATGCATTCCTATGGGAAACCGCTGCTCTACTTACAAATTTTTAACTTATGACCATGTGTTCGGAAGAAATGGATAAAATTTGCAAGTAGAGGTTTTAGTGTTGTATCCCTCAGGCACTTTGGACCAGAAAAAGTAGACCTTAGCCTGTTCAAAGTTGGACAGCCCTGTTCTATAGGATGTGTTTTGTCTACAGCGTAGATTGAACAGACAGGCAGATAATATACACTGCTGTCTTGGAGGGGATTCTTGGCATCTTCCATCTCTGCCAGTGGATCTCCCTCAGCTTGCTAGCAGGTGCTTTGCCAAAAGTTCTCCAAGGGTACAAAAATTTGTGTAACCCACACAAGGCAACCTATAAATACAGTTTGCAATGTAATTTGAAAGACTATCAAATAAATCGTTAAAACTACAAGCTGACTCACCAGAGATCTCCCATGATCTTCAAAAGAGGTTGTATATGTAAACAGATCAACATTAGTCTAACTGTAAGACACCATATGAACTATTCATCAAACAGTAACTATTTTAAACTCACACCCGTGAATACCTTCCTTTTAAGCAAACACTGAGACTAACATACTCCTTTAACATATTCTTCTCTACTCCCTTTTGAGATCAGAAAGGAGCTGGCCCAGGGAACATTTCCTGTTTCATGGCCAACAGCTTCAGCTTCCAATCAGAATACTATAGCTTTAGCAGAGTTCTCCAATCACAGTCCTTTAAAAGGGTCAATGAAGGAATATTTAAAAGTTTTTTTGAAGTGACACAAGGACTACCAACAGGGAGATGATATAGATACCATTGCTGACTCGAGTGATTAACCAACAAGAAGATCCTCCAAGATTTTGAATACTGCTAGAATTGTTGGGATCCAGAATAGAGCTCTAGTTTTGCAGTTAAATCCTTAACCAAGACCTCCAACTGCTCATTACAAAAGTAGTATACCAGGAAAAAAAAGGGGGGGGGTCCTGTGGATATATGTGTGCTCTTCAACCGACTGTTCCCAGAGGAGTTTCTTGGCTGAAGGAGCTTTCAGAGCTTAAGATTCCTCACAAGTCCAAAGAGACTCCTCCTGTTATATTAAAACAGAGGAACAAATGCAATCCCTCATATATGAAATGAAAAGTAAGAGGGACACATGCATCTCTCCCTCTTCTGCCCAACTAAGAACGCTTGAGGCTTTTTGTGCTGGCAAGCTTGATGATACTGCAATAGATGGGCACGACTCAGCAAAATTTTCGTTGTTGTTTTTTTCATTTCGTTTCATAACAAAAACGAAAAAATTTTCAGAAGCAAAACGACAATGGAAACGAAACAAAAAATTTTGCCGTGTTTTTCGTTTTCGTTATGGCACACATTGCATTGAAAAGAATGCTAACGAAGATAAAAAAATTTGTTTTCGTTTTGTTTTTTCCCGTTTCGTAACGAAAACGAAAAATGTGCAAACTCCCCCCCCCAAAAAAAAACGAAAACGAACCGAAACGGACCCCTAAACGAAAAACGAAAAATTATTTTTTTGAGTCGTGCCCATCTCTATGATAATAATGTGTGTGCATGTGCAAACATTAAAAAAAAACCCAAGCTACATTCCTATGCCAGTCTCCAAGCAGCTTCATCTCATTAGGTGTGCATAAAATTCCATCATCACTCACTGAAAATGTAAGCATGGATAGTCAACAATCAAAAAGTATTCAAAGAGGACAAGTAGTTTTTATACCTGATGTCCATATCCAACTTTACACTGTGAATTATTTTGAAGCCACGTGAACACAACTTAGTATTTTTCTTTACCGCTCCCTAATTCCTGCATTTATCCTCCTGGAATGTTTTAAAAACACCTTAACCACTCTGTTTAAATTTTGATAGGCTTTCCAGAAGAGCCTATTACAATTGCAAATGTAATAGAAGCCTGACATGATAAAAATCCAGCTGAGAAAAACTGCATGTAGAAAGGCAGCCATGCAGTACTTTCCTTATCCCGCGGTGCAAGATTGAACATGGGGGGGGGGGGGAAGAGCCAGCTCTCAGTTAGGAAATGCTTATACAGCATGTCTGACCTAACACTCATATGTTGGATCAGACATATAAGAATACGTATTTCATCCTATGCATTTGTTCCTTTACGAGTGTAAATGGCAAGGAAGATATCTGAGACTCCCAAAACTGCAGAGAGACACTCCCTCAAACACAGGCTGAAGCAGATGCAAGGTTCCAAAACAAGTAAGCTAACCCAGCCAAGAGAGCAGAGCTTCACATGAGTTTACTATTTGCTTGAAACTATGTGCTGAAAACATGGAGCCTTTTTCTTAGAACATATGTATAGATATATGAAATATTTGGTGTTTTTTGCCTTCCAACTGAATTATAATGGAGAACGTACCAACAAATCTCATTTATTTTAATGTGTCAAGTCCATGTCTAGGCTGAGACACAGTCCATAGTAAGGAAATCAAATAACATAGCTGAAACTGAGTATAAATATTTCAAACGATTCTGTGTCAGAATTATCTATGCCAGGGCTGTTCAACTTTGAACAGGCCAAGGTCGACTTTTTCCGGCCCAAAGTGCCTGAGGGCTACTACACTAAAACCTCTACTTACGAATTTTATCCGTTCTGAGCACATGCTCATAAGTAAAAACTTTTGTAAGTAGAGCAGCAGTTTCCCATAGGAATGCATTGAAAACCAATTAATCTATTCTCGAGGGAACAGATCTCAATGCACCCTGGCATTTGAACTGCCCCTCTTGGCTGAGACAGGGAGGGATGGAGAACATATCCCTTCACTTTTTTATTGATGGCCAGCAGGCTACTTTTGAACCCTTTGCGGGCTACCAGTAGCCCACGGTCTACCTGTTGGACAGGTCTGATCTATGCCATGCACGCACACTTATATTTCATGCCAAGGACTGCAATCCTCACAAATAACTTCCTGAACATTACAGGCCAATAATGGACATTATCACCCCAGATTCTCTTTGATACACATCCCGTTATAAATACAATACATCCACTTAAGCACATGTAAATCCATTTTCTCATGCAACACAAACATATGCACAGGTCATCTTGAACTCTGGCAGCCTTCCTCAGAATTCAACTGTTGCATAGAAAGTGCAAGGGGACACCTCGGGTTTTAATCAAAACCATCAAACGGCTCGCACTTGGTCTCTCAATATATGTATCCAAGGAAATGTTAGTTTATATATTTCAGATACAACTTTTAGATATTTGAAAAATAAATCAGGATCACATTCTAAACTGTTCATGCAACACATTCATAGTGTAACCTCAGTATTTGTACACAAAAGTACAAGCATTTGTACACAAAGGTGCAAACACATATTTCATCTGTATTTTGGTTAATGTACAGTCTAACTCAACAATGGCTGCCAATTTTGAAAACTCAACTGATTTCAGCTTGGCAAGTCACAAGTTCCTGGATGAAACTAGGGACCCATGATGCTGCTCAGAGCATGAGAAAATCTTAAGGCGTCTGGCCTAAATCCATTATAGAGAAGATCAGGATTACATGTCACAGATTACCTGACCTGCTCTGGTAATCTACCTGATAGCCACTAGATCCCTGGCTTAACTATACCTTAAAATTCAGAAGGTAAAGAGTGACTCTCTCTTTTAGAGCAGCAAAAACAACAAACAACATGAGCCCAAATTTTAACTGCAGGCTACTCACAGCCTGGTTAGGTGCTTGTTGCACATCAGTAGGTACTACCCACTGCTTGAGAAAAGATGACCAGAATCTCTAGCTATTTTAATATAGAACCACTATGAACTTTAGGATAAATATATAAGTTCACTAATAATCACAGAGTTCAATTTGGAGGACAGGAAATATCAAGTCTCAATACTTAACCAAATACTGCAAATGCTAGTACAAACGAGAATAACCAAATAGTAGTATGGGGACAAGAGACAAGATATGGGGTGTTTGTCTCAGTAATATCCCATGCAAGAAAGATCTTGTCATTGTTTTAGAACACAAGTTGAATATAAACCAACAGTGTGATGGGCCTGCAAAAAGACAAATGATTAACTGGCCCACATTAAGAGAAACCTAGTTTCCAAATTCTACAAAGTACTGGTTTCCCTCTATTCCACACAGGTTAGGCCTCCTCTTGAGTACTGCATCTAGTTCTGGACATTGCATTGTAAAAAGGATGATAAAGTGGAAGAAGTTTAAAAGGGGGCAACAAGGATGATCAGAGGTCTAGCAATCACGCCTTTGAGAAAAGGCTGAAAACACTGGGTGTGTTTAGCTTTGAGCAAAGGAGACTGATGAGGTGTGACAGCACTCTTTAAACACTCGAAGAATGGTCATACAGAAGACCTGCGGATTATTTTGAATTCCCATTCTCAGAATTCACCCAGCATCACCCAGCATCTACCTGGAAGAAGGAGCCCAGAATCATAAAGTGGAAATTATTGCAGTTCCATTGCTTCTGCTTGCATGTTTGTCCTCTAAAATCAAGAAATTGGCCTTGGTGATTTCTGGAAGTCATGGCTTAACAACTGGGGTATTTCCATGGGAAGCTCCCTCTATAGACCCTAATGGGCAATGGGACTACCCCATTCAAGAAAGCCTCCAATTCTGCAGAAGACTTACAAATCCTGGGGATCTCTGGGGCAGTTTCCTTGCCTAGAAAAACATAAAGAATCCCTTGGGAGAATTTTTGGCAGTGACACACCCTTTAGTTACATGCAGGCTGGAGTGCTGCAACATAAGGCTGCCTTTGCAAACAGTTCAGAAATTTCAAATGGTTCAAAATGCAGAAGCCAGACTGCTGCCTGGAGCCAGTAAAATGAAATATGTATGTTAACTGCTGCAAAACTGCACTGGCTACCAGACTGTTTCCTGGTGCAATTCAAAGTGCTGATTATATGTTATAAATCCCTATGTAGTTTGACTCGAAACTATCAGAAGGACCCCAGCTCGTCATATGAGCTTTCCAGACTTCTAAGATGTTCCAAGGAGGCTTTTCTCTCAGTTCTGCTGCCATCACAGGCATGTCTGATCAGGATGTGAGAGAAGGCCATCTCTGTGGCTGCTCCCAGGTTGAGGAATCCTCTCCCTAAGGAGACTAGGTGGGCCCCCTGAATTTTATCCTTTATAGTTGAAGACCTGTCTCTTTAGGATGACTTTTAATAACTAATCTGAATAACAGTGCTTTCAGATGCTGGGAAAATCTCTGAAAAAATTATATAGCTATTTAAATTACTATTATATCAATAACTGCTCATTTATGTTAAGTAATTCATTTTTAGTACTGATTGATTTTTGTACTGCCCATCTGGCAGCTAAGGCCACTCTGGGAGGTTTTAATCATTGTGAACTGCCTTGAGTCCTTCATGAACCTTTTGTATAGGTTTATATGGCACATCACCTGTAAAGATTTTCAAATCATTTTTCCAGACAAAGTTACTTGCCCTCTCATAAATTTACCAGTATGATAAATGAGGTCTCACTTGCACTTCCTTGGAATTTTGACTGCAGAACTCCAGGTGAATTCTGGGAGCATCAATGCAAGCAAAAACAAAATCTCATCCCAAGTATTGTTCTAAAAAAACTCTTAAGAAATGGAGTAAAAATTGAATGGCATTGTTTGAGTCACATGTTTAATCTGTGCACTGATGACAAGAAATTTGGGAGAAAGAAAAACAAAGTTAACCACTCAGCTACCGTTTATAATTTGGACCACTTGTGACAGCACTCTTTCAAACACTGCAGCAATGACAGTTATGGTATATTAGAGCAACCTTTGCAAATTGCATGAGACAATCTCAATCTACTGCATCAGTATTAAGGGGGAAAGCAATTTTTTAAAAAATCGAAATAATCAATACTATTCAGTGCCACACTGACTTCTGGTTGGAATTGCAATAGAACAGCCACCTTGCACTCAACAAAGCTGCTCAAGACACTAGAATCAATCAAGGATCTGTATGTCCGTCCCTTTCAGATCTTGCCAGCAGTATTTCTGTTCTCCCAGTATTTGCTAAATGGGAAACCACTGGCATCGGAAAAGCTGCCTTATCTTCTCTTTCTTGGAAAGTAGCACTATTCAATCTGCCATTTTTCATAAGCAAGGTCCATGTCTAAACATCTCCCCAAAAGCATTCCGCTAAGACACTGTCCTTTTCTGTGTTGTAAGGGATTCCTTCTTATGCGTTCAATCAAGAGGCAAAGATTCATTTCTTCCAGCTGAGAAAAATGTCAGGAATTATTCCTCAACGCTTGAGACAGGAGGACTGGTCTGCCTTCACTCTGGCCAATGTTTGTTAGGGTTCAGGCAAAGGCACCAGGAACCAGTCCAGGGCCAGGCTGCAGAACTAAGTTACAACAGTCCAACAATCAAGGGTACAGTCAACCAGACCAGTAGTTCAAGTCCACATGAGCAATGACCAAGTTCAATGGGTTAGGGGAAAACCAGAGCCAGACAGCCCAAGAGTCAGGAGCCAGGGAGAGCAACCAGGGCAGCAGGTATCGGAAGAATCCAGGAGAACAAAGGTAGGCGAGGCAGGAACAGGCAAGGGATGGAACCAGAGCAAGGTCACTACACGGGTAGCAGGAACGCAGGCTGATCAGGAAAACAGGAGCAGGAGCCACCATCTTTGTCACTGAAGCCAAGGTATCCGGTGAGAAGCCAGTTCCTATATAGACCTGCCCTCAGTCTCCACAGGTAGCATTCCTGAGGAGTTCAATACCTGTTGCAGGGAGAGGGCCTAATCCTGATAGCTCTAGTGCAGCTTTCTCTCACAGGAGCCAATCCGATCCTGCACCTACTAAGATCAGAGAGCTCAGGCACAGCCCTGGTTCTGACAACGTTCCTCGTGGACGACCTATCCAAATGCCTGCTTCGGTTGCTTGCAAGCCAACCTGTTGTTTGAACATCCTCAAGCACAATGTAAAAATTCAGAGTTATGGCAATAAAACTTCACCACCAGGAAGCAAATGTTTGATATCCCTTGATGCCAAGTACTGGCTTTGAGATCTTTATATTTATTATTTATGTTATTTATACAGTATGTTACTTTTCTTACCACAAGAACCCAAGGAGGTTCACAACAATTAAAGCTACACTGTACAATAATCCAGTTTTAAAATGCAATAGAAAGTATATTAAAAAGTAAACATGCATCAAGATTTAAATTAAGATTAAAAACACTTCCCCCCCCCAAAATTAACAAAGTTTTAATAAACAGAGTATTCCTGAGACTCCTACTTATTCCTTAAAAGCCTGCGTGAAAAGCAAAGTCTTCACCAGACAGAAGGACAAGGAGGGCCATCCTATCTTAACAGGGCAGTGCACTTCATCATCTAGGAGCAACCACTGAGAAGGCACTCTCTGATCCTATATATACAATACATTTATTTACTGAACAATGGAATTTTCTGAAACACATTCACCACTATTCTGATAGAAATGAATATTTATCAGAAATCCTCTGGTGGAAATGTATATTCAACAGGGACATAGACACTGCCTGCTTTGGTTTCAAACTGAAATGAATAGTTAATACTTAAGGACAAAGAAGCAATCCTGCTGGATAGGTTCAAAGATACAATTAGACCAATATCTTTTTTAAGATAGTGATCAACCAGAGGCCTCGAAGAAGGCAGGATACCTGACGAGTTTCAGTACCATTGCCCTACTGGAATTATTCAGCAGTAATATTAAAACTCACTAAGTTATTTTTCAAATTACTTCCAGGTGCACAGAGTAGTTTGCCACTGTTATTCAATTTTTAGATAATGGTTTGTTTTTTCTCTCTAAAGTAACTAAAAGGCACCTTTAATTACTTTTAATAAACCAGCTAAATGCTACAAGTCAGTGCTCTAGACTACAAAATACTCTCTTCCCATCCACTTTTCCATCCTCTCAACAACCACAGCAAAGCATAAGAAGCATCCCAAGGAAATACCATATTTTTCGCACTGAAAGATGCACCTGACTATAAGATGCACCTAGTTTTTAGAGCAGGAAAACAAGAAAAAAAATGTTTAGCCTAAGGTTTCATGACCAGGGAATCCTAGAAAAGGGGAGACTTGCAAACAATGTGATTGGAACAATGGAATGCAAGCTGCAAAAGGGAGACTTTGTAAACAAGGTGATTGGGACTAGGGAATCCAGGCTTCAGAGGGGGAGGGCAGAGGTTCCGTGGAGGAGACCTCTTTGCAAACGGGGTGATTTTTGACGGAGGAATCTTGGTTGCAGAAAAGAATGGGGTGGGGAGAGGCTCCCTGGAGGAAGCCTCTTTGCTAATGAGGTGAATGGAACTGGGGAATCCTGGCTGAAGCAGGAGACAGGAGAGAGTCGATGTAAGCCTCTTTGCAAACGAGATGATTAAAAGAGTGGAATCCAGGTTGCAGCAGGGGATGGCAGAGACTCCATGCAGGTAACTTCCCTCAAAAGGAAAATCTGAGGTACAGTAACTCCCCACCTATCGCGGGGGGTAGGGACCCGACCCAACCTGCGATAATTGAAAATCCACGATATGCGGATGCTGGGTTGGGTCAGGACTACGCCCCCCCTACACTTACCTGAGGCCTGGCACTGCCCTGAACAAGCCTCTAACGGCCTTTCCGGCTTGTCAGAGGCCCCAGAAGTGCTTTCCAGTGATCTGGAAGTCACTTCTGGGGCCTCCGACAGGCCCAGGAAGGCCATCAGAGGCCTCAGAAGTGGTTTTCAACAATCCGGAAGTCACTTCCAGTTTTCTGAAAAGCAGTTTTGGGGCCTCCAGAAGGCCAGGGAAAACCATCAGAAACCCATTTGGGGCAGCACAAGGCCTGGGGTAAGTACAGGAGGAATGAAACAGGCCTATCCACCTTACCTGATACCCTTTTGAGCAGAAGCTCAAGCGGGAGTATTAGGCTCAGGCATTAGGGGCTGGCAGTTGGGCATCTCATATATGGCTTTTCTGTTTGTCACCCACTCTTAATGCACTATTTCCCCCTTCCTTTTTTTATCCTGCCTGCCTGCAATCACTATATGTTTTATACTTGCAAATATTTTTGTATATATCGGGGTGGTGGTGGGGTTTTCCTGGGACTCCAGTGGCATGTGGGAAATGCACTATGCGGTAATACCTTGGTTTACGAGCATAATCCGTTCTGGAGACATGCTTGTAAACCAATGCACTCTTATACCAGTAAATTTCCCCATAGAAAATAATGAAACTCAGATGATTTGTTCTGGGATCCCATAGACCACAGACTACACACAAAATGCCAAAACTCAGAAAACAAGTTCCTAGAAGTCCACATTGACACCATGGTTTGGGTACCTGGCCATGGAATCTGCTCTGCTTGGGACTAACAACTGGATTTTACTCTTGTATTTTTAATGTGAGAGTAATAATGTGCAACTTGTAGCCATATACACACTTGACTAGCTGCCCCATGACTAGAAATGGTTTGAAAAACAACTAAAGTAAAAATATAAATGTATAAAGAAAGATAAAACAAATCCCTAACCTGCAGTCACCTTCAAAAATCTTCATGGCTAGTCCAAGGGAGACCTTCCTTCCTCTCTCTCCCCCTCTGCTTTTGAGACTTGCTTGAGATTAAATATTCCAGACAATCACTCATAATCCAGCAGGGGCAGAGGAACTCTACAGTGGTGAGCCACCACTGGCTCACTTGTGATCTGCTCCAGTGCTTATTTATCAAGGCATTGCATGTCAACAAGGCAAAATTTAGAATAGATTTTTGATTGTCTTGCAAAACACTCTTAAACCAAGGTATTACTTCACAAGTTTCAGACAATTTAAATAGGGGAACTATAGTCTACAAAAGCTTATGACAACAAGGTGTGACAAGACCAATGGTTCTCTCTGTTTTTGTTGCTACAGACTGTATAGTAGATGCTATATGGCTAGTTTTCCTCCATAATAATAAATATATGAAGGCAGTTTAATTTGCCATTAAAAAGGAACTCATTATAAGTTATTCAAAGCCACATTAACTTTTGAGCTTTAAGCAGTACTGACCCTGAACCAGGAGTCTCCATATACAGTGGACCCTTGTATAACAAACAGCTTGTATAACATAAAATTTGTACAACATAAAAAATTCCGGAGATAGGGGAAATTTGCTTAACATAATCACCTATGGGGAGAATCCGTACAACATAAAAATGGGATCACTCCGTTTTCAATGCATTCCTATGTGAATTTGTATAAAGGAAAATTTGCTTAACATAATTTCATTTGGAATGAATTAATTTCTTTATACAAGGTACCACTGTACCAGAAATACCAACAGCCCTTATAATGTATCTTATAAAGTATGTAACCTCCTCTCACTTTTTACAAGTTCAAAAGTAACATCAGTACATGTGGTGACAACCACATTAATAAATGATGTCTTGTTTCTGATTTTTTTGTCTACCAGTGGCCCCTAATTCTAATATTAGGCAAAGGAAGAAGGGAATGCCTCCCTAAATGCTGCATAATTTTATTCCTCAACTAAGAAGCTTCTAACTTTTTAGTTTCTCCAGGAGCTAGGCTTCACCAATCATCAGACAATTTCTGTTGTAGGTTTCTGCACATTTTCCAGTCCCAGGCCCTGAAAAGAGGCTGAATAGAAATAGAAATCTCAATGACTATGAAGCAAGGTTCCCCCTAAGCTCTGTAGGCATATGACCATATATGCCCCTTGTGTCCTCCACATTGGGGGGGGGGGTCCATCCCAGCACACCTGCTTTTCTTCCAGGGAAGTGGCACACACGCACAATACAGATACCCCACTCAATGGGGATGAAAATTTGAGGTCATGTTGCTATGAAGTTGCCTGTAAGATCCCACTGCACATATCATAAAACTTTTAAAATACAGAATGTCAAAAATCAGGCATGTAATGTTGCTACCAAGGGTTCTGTGGAGATTCTCAGTCATCCCAGGTCATCCGGGAGTTAAGTCACAATTGGACTTTTCTTGTGGATCAAAATGTTTTGCTACTCATCCAGGTAGCTTCTTCAGTCTGAGAAACTATAAATTGAAAAGCCTCCCATAAACTTTACTCAGACTGAAGATGCTACTTGGATGAATAGTGAAATGTTTCGGTTCCAAAAGAAACTCAACTCCCATTTGCTCCCGATGTGTGCATTAACTTCCTTA
The DNA here is from genome assembly GCA_023846285.1 of Phrynocephalus versicolor. Lineage (NCBI taxonomy): Eukaryota > Metazoa > Chordata > Lepidosauria > Squamata > Agamidae > Phrynocephalus > Phrynocephalus versicolor. The sequence goes on along the minus strand of JAHTLZ010000204.1, from coordinate 4,293,788 downwards.
GAACTGTTCAGATTCTGTAAGATGTTTCTGGACAGACCTATACCACACCTAAAACATCCTAAGAGAACAATATCCCCCTCACAGAATTAAAAAATTATACTCTTGTCTCCTTCCACTTGCTTTAAAATCACCTGTAAAAATTTACTGTAGAAGCTACATAAAGCATAGATCATAAACAAGCCAATAAAATAACTGGTAGAAGGGGGAAGTGGAATAGCTTTATCCCTTAAAAAGCAAATAAACAGTTAAACTTTCAGATACAAAGGGAAACACCAAGTCTCTCTTCAACACTGAAAATATCTAAACTAATTTTAAAGATGTTTAGAAAAACCACCCATGAGCACAAGGAGACACAATGACTGCTAAAATTTCTGCAATCAGCATCCAAGAAACGTCCCACTGCCCGGTAGAGTTATATTCCATACTGTTCGAAAATTCCTGTGAGCTGAATGGAAATACTGTATGCTTTTTCCTAGCAACAAGTTCTGTATTTGAGGGCTAAAGAAAATGCAGTTTCTTTGCAAAAGAAGCAGTATTTGGAGGAGAAATACACAGGTCTAAAGCAACAACTGAACTGGAAGAAGTGCAGGTAACAGTTCATCAGGAAGATACTTGGAGACATCGCTAGTGGACTATCTCTGCAAGGATAGCAAAACTAAATATGATTTTTATGACCAAGGGCTAAAATTCTGAAAGTTTAGCTTAACTATACACATAAAGGCTGCCAGAGAGCTGAACTTATGTTCTATTCCCCACCCCACCCCGACCCCCTGCAAAATAAAACAGTAATAAACCACCACAGGGCTATGATCTTCTGACAATGCCCATGTGCTTCAATAATCCTACAGAAGGCACAATGAAGCACACACTTCACCTTACACCAGAGGTGGCCAACCAGTGACCATGCCAAGTAGGCAGGAAAAGGAGGGTGCAGTAGCCTGGCTGTGACCCAGAATTAAAGCTCCATATCTGTCTGCTTCTCTTGAGTTGTCCTGATACTTGATCTACAATTCAAACAGAAGCAAGCTCATAACATAGTTACTATCTACAGTAGGTACTTGTTGAGTTACACAATCCTCTATTCCAGACCACCCTCTGTGAACAGGAAGGTGACAGAACCTATGCATCTTTACCACATGTGGCTGTTTCCATCAGCCAGATACTCAGCACAGATGTAAAGACAAAGATTACTTATTTCTACTGCATGGATGAAGCCTCTATACAAGAATACCGCATGTAAGTAACTTACCTACCAAGCATTACGAGTTGCACCATATAGTAATTGCTATACACACAGTGACCCCCCCCGCCTATCACAGGAGTTAAGAACCCAACCTGACCCATGATAACTGAAAACCTGCGATATGTGGGTGCAGGTCGGGCTGGGCCGGGGGGGGCTAACTGGGGGGTCTTGTACTTATCCCAGCCTGGCGCTGCCCCGAACGACCCTGCGAGGACCTTCCTAGGCCTTCTGGAGGCCCCAAAAGGGCATCCCTGCAAACCGGAAGTGACTTCTGGGTTGCCAAAAAATATTTATGAGGCCCTGACAGGCCTGGAAAGGCCCTCCAGAAGGCCTGAGAAGGCCCTCGCAGTCCTGTCTGGGGCAGCCCCAGTCCTGGGGTAAGTATGAGGGGCCTGAAACAGGCCTTTGCCCCTTACCCCAGGGGGCCTTTTTTCATATACTGCAGTCCCACAATATAGCGGGACCGCAGTATATGAACCGCAAAAGGGTGGGGGGACCACTGTACTACAATGCAAAGAAACATTAGTCTGAAAATGGAAACCTAGTGGCCAACAAGAAGTTTTAAGGAGCCATCACAACTCCATTAGGAACAACAACAGTGTTTTTTTAAGCCACTACAGTGGAGCCTTGTATAACGAACAGCTTGTATAACATAAAATCTGTACAACATAAAAATTCCGGAGATAGGGGAAATTTGCTTAACATAATCGCCTATGGGGAAAATCCGTACCACATAAAAATGGGATTACTCCGTTTTCAATGCATTCCTATGGGAATTTGTATAAAGGAAAATTTCATTTGGAATGAATTAATTCCTTTATACAAGGCACCACTGTAATATGTTGAATGCTTAAATAGTGGTGGTGGTGCAGAACGTTTTCTTCCTTACCCAAACAGTTATCAGTACTGTACCAGAAAAAGGCATCAATGTATATCAATGTACAGGGTTAATGAGCATTTCTTTTTAGCAATTAACTTGAATGTGTGCGAGAAATCTTGCAGTCAGACGTAGGCAATGAATTAGACAGAGTGTGAGAAGACAATATTTATGTGCAGAAGGCAGTTGGCAATGAGATACTGTGTGGACATCAGTAAGAAAGTACATAAATTTATATTATATATTTGTTGTTGTTGTTGTGCAGTTACAGTCATAACCAACTCTCCGTGACCCCATGTCCACAGAGTTTTCTTGGCAGGAATACTGGAGTGGTTTGCCTACTCCAGGCGCCTACAGCACCTGGTTTTCCCTGGTGGTTGCCCATCCAAGTACTAGCCAGGCCCAACCCTGCTTAGCTTCCAAGATCAGGTGAGACTGAATGTGCTCAGGGCATCTAGGCAGTATATGTGACATACAATTTTTTATAATACATGTATTTTATATATAAAATATTTATATTCTATTTACGTGTCATATATACCATATATAACAAACTATTTGTATAACGAAATCCGAACAACATAAAAAATTATGGAGAGAGGGAAATTTTGCTTAACAGAATCGCCTATGGGGTGAATCTGTACAACATAAAAATGGTCATGATTAGGGATTAATCCGTTTTCAATGCATTCCTATGGAAAATTTGTATAAAGGAAAATTTGCTTAACATAATTTCATTTGGAACAAATTAATTCCTTTATACAAGGTACCACTGTATATATTCATATATTTATACATGTATATAATTCATTTCCATTTGGGTCAATGTAAATGGGAAGCAACTCCAGGCACAGAAGAAACCACAACCAGATATTTCCAACAAGCACAGGACAGCTGTTCACCTGTGAATTAGCAGTAAATTAGGAGCAGCTGATCCATGGCCACACAAGAAGCATCCTAACTCAGCAAAGACTCAAAGCTGATCCTTCTTCCCTGTTTCCTAGAACTGCCCCTAACCCACTGCCTCACACCTTCCCAGGCGCCTTCAAGGGCAGGGGATACAAGCCCAAGGTAGTTCCTCTGACTCACAAACAAGAGCCGCCACCACCACCACAGAAGTAAACAACAACAAAGAGCAAAGAGGCCTGGCCTGGCCCAAGAGGGGCTCACAAACCAGGAGGACTTGCACAGGCCCCCCCCCCGCAAAAAAAAAATCCCCATCACCACGACCAACCCTGCTCTTTCTGCCCCCCCCCAGTGGCTCCCTCCCTCCCTCTCTCTTTCTCTCTCTCTGTCTCTTCCAGGCGCCTGCTAGCGCTCCCCCCTCTCCCCCCCATTCCCACGTGAACCCAAACACGGAGCGCCGCACCTACACACACAACACACACACACACACACAGGGACTCCTGGCCCTACGAGGAGGGAGGGGGGCAGGGAGAGGAAACCCCCCCGTGGTTGCCCCCCTTCCCTTTGTAAAGGGGGAGGGCGCTGGAGAAGCCAAAACGCCTCTTCCAAAAACACGCGGGCAACAATACCAACACCGCCCCCCCCCCCAGGCCGGTGTGCCGCCGCCGCCGCCGCCACCTCGACCCACCTGAAGAAGCCGCGTGTATCCCCATTTCCAGAAGCTCTTGTCCCCCCGCCCAAAAAAAAAAAACCACCACCACCACCAGAAACCATGGGTATAGGAGGGGGTCCTTCAAAGGAGAATATCCCCTCCCCTCCCCCATAAACCAAAACCATACAAACTACTACCAGGAGTAAAAAAACTGAGGCGGGGAGGGGAAACTACCCCCTCCAAAAAACCCCTCCCCTCCTCAGTTCTTTTCTATGAGGGAGAAGGGGGGAAGAGAGGCGCCTTAAAAGGTCTCCCCACAGCTTCCTCCCTCCCCCGGCAGAGGAAATGTAAAAAAGGGGGTGCCAGATGAGAGAAAAATAAATCCTTTCCCTTTTTCCAGCACGACACGCGCGCCCGGGGTTCCCCCCCGCCGACACACACACACACACACACACACACACACACACACACACACACACACACACACACTTTCCTCTCCCCCCCCCCCCGCGGGGAGGAAAAAGGCCGCTGGCCTCGTGCTCCGGCTCCCCTCCCTCCCCACCACGGTTTGTCTCCCAGCTTGGCCCCCCACACACACGTACACAAACACATACACACACACACGACGCCTTCCCGCCTCGCCAGCCAGAACTGCGGGGGGGAGGGGGGTTGCAGGGAGAGAGAGAGAGAGAGAGAGAGAGAGAGAGAGAGAGAGAGAGAGAAGGGAAAGGGATCTTCTCTCTCCCCCCCCTCCCCCGCCGCCCTGCGCCGCTTTCCCTCATGGCTGCTTCTTTTGGGGAAAGAAGGGGGGGCGGTTGTTTCCAGGCGGCGGCGGTTGGAAAGGACGGATTATGGGACCTGGAAAGCGGGGGGGGGGGGGGGGGGGGGGGTTTTTTTGAAGAAAGAAAGAGAAAGAAAAAGAAAATAAAAAGAGGCGCTCACCGGGTCCCGCGGGGACGGGGGCGGCCCCCCCGGCCGAGTACATGGCGGCGGCGGCGGAGGAGGAGGCGGAGGCGGGTGGGAATGGCTGAAAAGCCCGCCTCACGCCGTCTCAGGCCTCCTCGCTCGCTCGCCCGCCCGCCCGTCCTCCACCACCGCCGCTGCTGAGGCGCGCGACGCGAAGGAGGGCGGAGGAGGAGGGAGCGCAGGCAGGCTCGGCGGGCCGGGCCCCAAAAACGGCGGCGGCGGCGGCACCACCGAGGAGGAGGAGGAGAAGGAAGAAGAGGAGGCGGCCCGAGGGTGGAGCCGAGGCGGCGCGTCGAGGGAAGGAAGCGGGGAGGCAGAAAAAGGCCGGCCACGGAGGAGGAGGAGGAGGAGGCCGGCGACGCTCCGCCCCGTCAGGCGCCGGCTCTCCTCCTCCGCCTCCGCTCCCGCTCCGGGGCCTCCGTTTCTCCCCCGCGCTGGCGTCGTCGTCGCCTCACGACGGCCCCTTCATGGCGGTTTCTTCTTCTTCCCCCTCAGGAGGAGGGACGACGACGACGCCATCACTGCGCCGCGAAGGCTTTCCTCCTCTCTCCTTCTCTGGGCGCTCCCCTCATGTTGCCCGCGGATCCTCCTCCTCCTCCTCCTCCTCCTCCTCTTCAGCCCCTCACGGAAAGCTCAAACTTTAAATAAATACACAAATAATAACAAACTCGTCTCCGTTTTTCATTTTTGAATTGTTTTCAGACTCAGCTCGCGGAATCCCGTAGCCCGTGCGATGAGAGTTGTCTACCCCCTCACACACTCCCACACACACACTCCCACAAGGGGAACTTTTCCAGGCTCTTGTTACCGGCATTTTTTTAAAAAAAATCCACATTTAGATCATTGGGAGTTTTTAGGATTGCCTCTGCCTCCCATCTGGCGTAGATCAGCAAAAGGAGCGGGTTCTCTCACTGTTAGGAAGGAAATTTATTATGTATGTGTTTATTTTTAGTGCTTATATGCCACCTGTCTTCCAGGAGGAACTCCGAGCGGTTTACAACAAATATAAATAGGAACAGTAACAAAGTAATCAATAAGTGAACATCAGAATATCATCACAATAAAACAGAGAAAGGGGGCAATGGCAGGATGGCTGAACAAAAGGGGGGGAGAGAAAAAATGATTAAGGAAAGAGGGATATACTGTATATGTCTGTGAAGATTCTCAGTCATCCAGGTGAGCTTATCTGGAAGTTGAGTCCTGGCAACTGGACTTTTCTCTCAAGAAAAGAAGTCCAGTTGCCAGACTCAACTTCCAGATAAGGAAAGAGTGGTATTAGCTGAAGATTCAGCACCATCATTAATGCACATGTGTTCCCCACAAATGTCTGAAACGATGGCTTTATTGTGGATAATAGGAATTTCTTCCATGGGTTGAGGTCACCAGGACAAGGGAATGAAGGAAAGACTAAGAAACTATAGGACAGAGGAGGAGGAGCCTAGGACGGTGAGTGGTTTATCTCTGGGAAGTCTCCCTGAGATTCCGCTTCCTAAGGGAATTTTGAGGGTCTGAGATAACCCTAATCTGCCCCCAGGAGAGGGGTGCAGATCACCAAAAGGGAGAGGCACCTGGGTTGGGTATCAGAAGTTATTTTGGTGACCCGTAGACTCCAGGACATTGCATTCTCCGGTGGCAAAGTTCCTCGTGGAGCCAGAGAAAATGGCGTCAGTCCAAAAGCAGCAGGGGAGAAAGGCATGAAATTATTTCAGCAGATGTTTGGACAGTAAGAATAAACAGTCTACTATCTCCCTCTTTGTGAAGGCTGAACTGGATTGTAAAGATATGCAGTAATAGAGACTGAGATAAGGAAACTGAGAGATTGAGAGGGAGAGAGGTGAAAATATAAAGTGGAGGGGAGGAAAGCAACGCTGGAAGTCGTCGGGACATGCAGGCAGAGGAGGCGTACAAATAATAATTAAATAGCGATAAAAGCAATAAAAATCCTACCTCCCACCTCCTGAAGCTATCCTGAAGGTCATTGTGAAACTTTCCCCCGATTAATGGAACTCTAACCATAATTAAGCTTTATTTGCTGATGATCCTCGGAGCAGCAGCACAGATGTTTCAAAGTCATGAACTCATAAGGATTAATTGAAGATTTGCTTTCTCTTTCCCTTTCCCTTTGTGGGTGGAACCCCCACCCTTCGCTTCTCGAGCTTCAAGACTCTGTTAAGGCGGAACAAAGAGAGTCTCTTCCATTTTCCATCTGGATTTGCTTACTCGGCACATTTGTGGTGGCATATATATATACAAAACTGAGCAGGAAGTGGACGATCATCACCTGCAGTGGAACCCACCTTGACCAAGCTGATTACTCAAGAACCTCAAATGACTACACAAGAGATGTTTGATAAAATTATGGCTACTATGATGAATCTCCAAGCGCAACAAGCCTCTTTCTTTGCGCGCCAAGAACAACAAAATCAGGATATGAACTCAAGGATACAGGTGATGAGTGACACAATGCAAGCAATGCAAATAAATATTCAAAACTTTAATTCACAAATGGCAGAAATGTCAAAGGAGATCTCAACTCAGAAACAAGCCACACAGGATCTAACTGTAATTGCCAAAAAAGCACAGGAAACTGCAGAACAAAACGAAGAAGGTCTGAGAAAAAATGAACAAGGAAGATTACAAGATGAGATTGCAATAATGCAGATCCAAATAGATCATGCATCACATGTCTTGAGATTGCAAAATGTACCAGATCTTAAAGAGGAGGAGATATCAGAGGTCACAATAGATACTTTGTCGGAATTGTCTGGTTGTAGCAGAAACGAAATTGAAGGAAATATAGATACGGTTCGAAGAATTTCTTCAGCTTATACAAGGAAAAATCATCTACTGGGAGAAATACAGGTTAAGTTTATTAGAAGCTCATATAGAGACAAACTCTTGAGAGCAACTGGTGATAAACAGCTCATACGTGATGGAAGATCGGTGAAAGTATTGAAACATACTCCTTGGAAAGCTAGAGAGAAAAGAAAATCATATGTTAAGTTAACTACCTTTCTCAGATCTAAGTCGATTCCTTACAGATGGCTATTACCTGAAGGCTTGACATTTCAATATTCAATGCAGAGATTTTGTGTCAACTCCACAATGAAGGCAGAACAGATCCTGATAAACCTACAATCAGAGGAGGCGTTAGGGATCCAGGAACCTCAAGAAGGAGGAGAAGAAGAAAAAGAGGGATCACAAGACGAGGATTCGGTTTCAGAGGATGAGAGAGGAGCAGCAGCACCAAAACCAAAGAGAAGAACCAGAGCAAAAACCAAGGAACAAGAGAAATATAAAGATAATAAAAGATCCAAAAATGACTAAAGGAAATTGGAATTTGTGCTCATTAAATGTGAACGATTTAAACTCACCACAAAACGGAAAAACATGTTTTATTACCTACAGAAATTAAATATGGATATCATTTGTCTGCAGGAGACGCACCTGAAAAAACAGGATTCAAGATTGATGGAAAATAAAAAACTAGGAATAGTATTCTCAGCACTACAGGAAGGGAAAAAGAAGAATGGTGTAGGTATTTATGTTAAAGAAGTATTGCATCCAAAATTGATATATGCATCAGGAGATGGTCGAGTTGTAATGGTAGAAGTCACCAAAGGTAAAGAAAGAGTCTTAATTATTAACATTTATGCACCAAATTCTAATCAGAAGGTATTTTTTGAAAAGCTATACAGAAACGTGAATCTAAGAGAATATGAGGAATGTTGTATAGTAGGTGACTTCAATGCAGTTTTTGATAGAGAAATAGATTCTACTAAATTAACAAAAAAAGAAAATCGTTCCTTGTTACCTAAAGCATTTCTTATGTTGGCTGAGGAATTAACCCTTGTAGATGCATGGCGAACAAGCTACCCGAAACTTAGAGATTATACCTTCTTTTCAGATAGGCACCAGTCCTGGTCAAGAATTGATGCATGTTGGATCCCCAGAACATGGATGAAAAATGTAAAAGAGACACAAATCCTTCCTAGAACAATATCAGATCATTGTATAGTAACACTGAAATTGCAAACATATAAACCACCAATACAATGGAGATTAAACACAAATATTTTTAGAAATGAAGACACAGTCAAGATAATAAGAGATGAAATGAGAGACTATTTTCAAAGAAACTCAACACAAGGCATGTCGGCACAAATAATTTGGGAAGCTGGTAAAGCAGTGTTCCGTGACATAGCAATGAGAACTACAGGAACAGCAAGGAAAGAAAGAAACAAAAAATATATTGAACTCGAATCAGACCTAAAGAAAGCAGAGATGAAACTGAAAGAAAACCCAACAGCTGTACAATTAAAACAGAGGATCCAAATGGTGCAGCATAAATTGAATATCTTATTAACAGAGGATATTGCTACTAAACTGAAATTTGTTAGGCAAACATATTTTGAAAAGGCCAATAAAGTTGGAAGATGGTTGGCTCAGAAACTAAAGAGGGAGAAAACCAAAAATTTTATATCAAGACTGAAAAACCACAATGGAGAAACTGTCGTGAAACCAGAAGAGATTAAAAGAATAGTAGAGAACTTCTACAAACAACTTTACAGTGAAAAAGATGAATCCAAAGAGGAACAGAAAGAATATATCCAAAGGAAGAACCATATTAAGCTGACTAAACAACAACAGGAAATTTTAAATCAGCCATATTCTATGCAAGAAGTTCTAGATGCATTTACAAAACAGAAAATGATGAAATCACCAGGGAATGATGGGATTTCTGCTGAATACTACAGGCAATTTCAAGACGTTTTGGCAGCGCCGTTCCAGAAAATGATCAATGAAATTCAGCAAGAGGGGGAAATACCCAAAACATGGAGGGAGGCAGTGATTACAATTATACATAAAGAAGATACAGATCCAGAAAAAATCGAAAATTACAGACCAATATCTCTTTTAAATGTAGACTATAAAATATTTGCAACAATTTTGGCTACGAGATTAAAGAAAATATTGGTTGATATCATCCATGAGGACCAGGCAGGATTCCTTCCCAAGAGATACTTAAGATCAAATGTGAGAAATGTTATTAACTTTCTAGAATACTATGAGGCTCATCCCGAAAAGCAAATGGCAATGTTCTTTATCGATGCAGAGAAAGCGTTCGATAATGTAAATTGGAATTTCATGATAACACAGCTAGAAATGATGGAAGCAGGACGGAGTTTTATTGAGACTATCAAGGCAATATATTCCCAACAAAAGGCTAAAATCAGAGTAAATGGAGATTACACTCAAGAAATTCAGATATTAAAAGGCACAAGACAAGGGTGCCCGTTGTCACCATTGCTCTTCCTGATAGTGATTGAAATATTAATGCAGCAAATAAGAAGCTCTGAGAAAATTAAGGGTCTCAAATTGAGAGGGGAATCATACAAAATACAGGCCTTTGCAGATGACTTACTCATAGTTTTGGAGGAGCCACAAGAGTCAATAGAACCTCTGTTGAAGGAGCTAAAAGAATTTGGAGAAATGGCAGGTTTAAAAGTAAATCATAAGAAAACAAAAATTCTAACCAAAAATATGCAACAACAAGAAATTAGAGAACTTTTAGAGCTTACAAATTTTCAGGAAGGAAGGAAGATAAAATATCTTGGCATAACTTTCTCAAATAAGACAAGCACCCTTTTGAAGGACAATTATTTGAAACTGATTGAAGAGATTAAAAAGGACTCAATTAAATGGGAAAATTTACAATTATCATTACTAGGGAGAATTGCCACGATTAAAATGAATATCCTCCCGAAAATATTATTTTTATTTCAAACCATCCCAATTGTCTTAAAACAAACAATCTTTAAAGAACTGGAGAAGTGTATTTATAAATTCGTCTGGCAGGGGAAAAAAGCAAGAATAAAAATAAAATCTCTGCAAGATCTTAAATCAAGAGGAGGAATGGGGCTCCCAAATTGGCTTCTCTACTACAGAGCCGCCTCCTTATTATGGATCAAGGAATGGATAGAATTGAACAATACAAGACTCTTGAAGCTGGAAGGACACGATCTGAAATGGGGATGGCATGCCTTTGTATGGTATGACAGAATAGAAGATTTTAAACAATTCAATAATCATATACTAAGAAGAGCACTACTTTGGGTATGGAAGAAAATAAAAAAGCAAATGTACATAAAGATTCCACATTGGGTGACTCCAACAGAAGCATTCGCTATGCCAGTTTTGAGAGAACATAAAAAAATTGTGCGTTACAATGAGATTTTGAGCCCAGATGGAAATCTAAAAAGCCAACAAGAAATTGCCGAGCAGGGAATTGAACTAGACTGGTGGGCCTGTTCTCAGATTCACTCTAGATATGCTAAAGACAAACAGCAAGGGTTCTACCTAGAAAGCACACCCTTTGATAGAATTCTGTTGGAGACAAAAGAGAAACATATTAAGCAATTATATAATTTTCTATTAGACTTTGATACACAACCAGAAATAGTGAAAGAATGTATGGTTAAATGGGCACAAAATTTAGGATATAATATAGAATTGGAACAGTGGGAAAAATATGGAAAACTAATATAAAGCTCACGAAATCAGTTGTATTTAAAGAGAATATATATAAAATGTTTTATAGATGGTATATGACGCCGACAAAGCTAGCTAAAATGAATGCCCATATATCAACTCTTTGTTGGAAGTGCAAACAAAAAGAAGGCTCATTCTATCATATGTGGTGGTTATGTAAAAAAGCACAAATATTTTGGAGTAAAATAAGGCAGATTTTGGAAGAAGTTTTTGGAAATTCTATGGAATTAAAACCAGAATTTTTCCTGTTAAATATAATGCCAGGTAAACTGGACCAACAGAAAGCATATTTAGCCATACACATTGTAACAGCAGCAAGAGTCATTTATGCAAAATACTGGAAAGAACCAGCAATCCCAGACGAACAAGAGTTGATAGCAAAAATCCTCGAAACAGCAGAAATGGACAAACTGTCGGAATGGTTAGGAGCACCATGGAAACAGAAACATAAGGAAAGTTGGGGAAAGTTCTATTTGTGGTTAAAGAAAAAAAGATAATTAAGTTTGTATTTGAAACATGTTAACAGCCAGAAACTTTTGTTTGTAGATACTGGTTATTGTATATAAGTCCTAATTGATATGTATAACTATGAAATATGAAACTGAAGAAGTGTAATGTGCCTTGCCAAACCTGCACCCCCCTCTATTTTTCCTTACCCATACCCTTCCTTTTTAACCCCCTTTCAAATATACCCAATCCCTAATTTGTTCCCTGTAATGCCCCTTACCCAGAAAAAAAATAAAATTAAAAAAAAAGAATTTAAAAAAAAAGAAACTATAGGACAGAAAAGACTTTCCTGTTTGGCCAGCATTTTAATTAGATTATTTGGTTGGACACATGAGCAGCAGGGCTTTATAATTTATAACCTCTACGGTATGTTGTTTTAACTGTATTTTATTTTATAGTTTATTTATTGTTTTATCGTTTTTAATACTTGTATGTCGCCCAGAGACCTCTTGGTAGTGGGGCAGCTAAAAAATCTTGTAAATAAAACAACTGCTCAAGTTAGTGAATGAGAAATGGAAACTACAGATCGTTTAAAAATGAAAGAAGTGCAAGAATATGAAAAAAAAATGTAGAATGCAACACGTGTAGAAGGGCTGCATCCAAGTTCAGTGTAGTCAAAATGTCATCAAAAATTAAGAGAGGCAAAATAAGATTTATGTAAGCATCTACATGAGTGGAGAGTTTTTAAATAAATAAAGCCCATAGACTGCCTGAAATCAAGTCTGAACTAACTCTGGAGGCAAAAATGTTTGGATGTTCGCTGTCCTTTGGGCACCTCATGAGAAGGCAGGATTCTCTGGAAAAGATCATAATGCTGAGAAAGGTGGAAGGCAGCAGGAAATCAAGAAGAGCCATACAAGAGGGTCTGACTCCCTAAGGAAGCCACAGGTTTGAGCTTCCGTGAGCAGAGCAAAGCAGTTGAGGGAGGACATATTGAGGATTGCGCTCATTCATAGGACTGCCATAAAGTAACTTGATGGCACATAACAACAGGGAAATACATGAATGATGAGCTTTTCAAGTATAGACACTGAGGTATGTAAGACAAGAGAATGTCTCTAGGACAAATTCCAAAGGGAGACAGCAAAAACAAGTATGCATCAATAACCAAACATTATTTGTGATACCCTGAATAATATCTTATCTATTTCAGTGGAAGGTTTCCTAGATACAATGCACTTTTTTTCAGACATATGTGTCTGAAGGAAAGCTCACACAGGAAAAATGATTAGTTTTAAAGACAGCATATTTTTTTGAGTTTTGGTTGCGTTGTTGCTAAAACAGACTAAAATGGCTACCTCTCTGTGCAATGTACCTAGAGATTCTCCTAAGTCTGAACAAGCAAAACAGGTCTCGCTACATAGGCTAACCTGTATTGTCTGGATTGTCAATAATTGTTGTTGTTTATAGCAACCGTTTTGACAAATTTACTTTCCGTTTCTGCATTCCAGTTTCCTACCAGTCTTTTTAATTTTATTCTACACCTCCTGAATTCCTTTTCTTAAACTTGACTTGGATCAAGTGTCTTCTAAACTTTGGAGCATCACATAGACTCATTAATTTTGACATCTCCTCATTCCTGTGCTTACCATCATGCAACCTGCTATGAAATATAAGATCAAATTGTAATTCAAAATTACAGATTTAAAAAACTGTAATTAAAAATACGCCGAAGTACTTGTTTCTTACCACAGAAAGTTAAAGTGTAATTTGGTCTTAAGAAATGGGAGCAATAGATTTAATGTGAAGGATGGTCTCCGTCTCACAGTATTAGGCTGTGCCCTTAAAATTGCTTCACACTTTATTAATTGATTGATTTTTATACTGCCCCTCTAGTGAACACATATTCTGCATTGTTTACAAATTAAAATCATTTTTCTGCCATCCAAATGTTAAGCTGTTTATCTATGGTATGAGATACGTAAAACCCACCCAAAACCTTTTGTGGACTCCTTAACAACTGGCTTTCAGATGTGTGCCTGTCAAGAACCCTTAAGGACCACCCCTCTATTGAGAGGGGAATTTTCAATGCTCACATGGTGGTGGCCTCAGGCATAGACTATCTGCTACTTATCAGGCTGTGCTTTCAACAATACCCAGACAAATCAAAAAGCCTTCACCACCAAGACCATAGCTAACGACCCATACTTCATAGGTTTCAGCACCTTAGGCCATTGTTCACCTTAAGGCTATGATGGATACTATTGTCTACCTAGCAAGCCTATTCAGGCCATTGCTCATCTTATGAGCCTATCTCAGACCAGTGTGACAAGAGGTCAAAGCTGACTATAGGATGGAGGACTTGCAACTAGCTTTATTCAGACTGATGAAGCTGTTTGGATGAGCAGGGAAATGTTTCTATCTCTCAAGAAAAAGAAAAAGAAAAAAAAAAGAAAAAGAAAAACAAGTTGCCACAACTCAACCTCCAGATAAACTCACCTGGATGACTGAGAATCTTCATATAGACATATTGCATGCCTGATTGGGCCAGTACTTCTGAAACTGGGGTTCTGTGCATGTAAATATTGAATAGGCTACTGGCTTTTATTGCAGTGGCGAAGTTCCTTGATTTTTAGCTTAAAGGAAAATAGTAACAAGAGGGTTGTTAATACCTCCAGCTACTTAAACAAAGCTAGATACTAGCAGTTAGTAATTTTCCTTGACTTCTGTGTGATAGTTAAATGTGTGGTGGAAATCCACCACAAATGGGACACAATCTACATTGTTTGACTCACGGCTTTCATAGGGCAGATTTTTCCTTGAAATGATGGTTGTTTGCATGAATCAGTGATGAGAAAAGTGTTTCTTCAGTTCACTGGTTCTTTTGTAGTAATTGTTTCCAGTGCTACAGATGTCTCTGACAGGTAGAAGCAAGCAGTAGCTAATAGTTCTCTTTATATTTGCATTCAAAATAAGATTTCAGATATCCCTTAAGAGTGGGAATCAGTAGGCTTGTTATATCAGTGACAAATTATGTTTGCAAATCTGATTTTATTCCATTTACACTGGAGACTAAAATATGAAATGTTTCTTATCCAGATCAGTATACAATAACATTATATTGCAAAAGAATTTATTTCATACCTAATAGTCCAATATGAAAGTAAAGAATTAAGGGGCGGCGGGGGGGGGGGGAGAGAATTGGTTATTGAGGAAGCTAGCCCAACAGCAATTTACTCTCTTCTTTGTAAAGGCTCAGAGTGACTCAACCTCCGATTGGCATATCTTATGTAGGGATCAGGAACCTGGAATTTTGGATATAAAATGGGAAGAAAAGTTAGTTTAGCCCAGTTATTTCTTAAGAGAATGGTATGCTCATCTGATGCCCTACTGCAGTGTTGGCGAACCTATGGCACGGGTACCAAAGGTGGCACTCGGAGCCCTTCCTGTGGGCACCCGACATCGTCCCTTCACAGCCATCTGTATTCAGGTTCAATTGCTGTACTGGCACTTTGCAAAAAAATTAGTGGGTTTTGAATCGCAGTTTGGGCACTTGGTCTCTCCATCACTGCCCTACTGTACAATTTGCACTCCAGATCTACTCTGGAACTATGCTAAAGTTATGCTAGGATATATTAACTAATGTAGTTCTGTTTTCTTATGGGATTATTCTGGCATTGTTCTTGCCTCACCCTGATTGCTTATTTGCTACAAAGTCTGTTGACTGTTTCTGTAACCTTTTGAAACAGATTTAAAATTTCATCACCTTGAATTAAACATAAAATTTTATGACTGTTTAGTCATTTTGGAGTTAAAAGGTGGTAGTTAAACTCGGACCTTGCATCAACCATCAAATAGGAGCTTGTGGGCATTTTCAGTATTCCTATCCTACTGGGTTGGCATAAAAGTCAAAGCATTTAACCTGGTGGATATCAGTGGACTACACTAGATTTATATAAAGAGGGAGTGACAACTTGGTAGAAGAAACAATAATTGAAGATTTATTTCCAGGTGACACAGTCTTACTGGCAGAAAGCAGCAACAACTTATAAGTGAATGGATCACGAAAAGCTTTGACAGCAAAGATCTGATAACTGTTGTGCGTTTTGGGGGGCTGTTTGGCCATGTTCTGGAAGATTTTCATCCTAACATATTGCCAGAGTCTGTGGCCGGCATCTTCAAAGGGCTAGGAGCTCAGGGAACCAGGATACCCCAGAGCACAGAGAGAACTCCTAGTTCGCTGAGCTCCTTGCCCTCTGAAGGCAAAACTTCCAGAATATGGCCAAACAGCCCCTTAAAAACTCACGCCAACTTATAAGTGCCTTCTGATGAAAGAGGAAGCACTTGTGTATCTTAAATTACTGATGCTTCTTCCACTCCTCCTCCTCTTGAGCCTAGTCTCACGTTCGCTATAAATTAAACAGAGAGAGAAAAAACTGCATCCTTGCACGGCACCTTTGCCTATAAGGAACCATTCCGTCTCCCTCTGGTTTATCCTTCTTGTTCTCGAGAAGAATTTAGGTAACCTAGACTTTTATGAGCCATTAGTAGCCGATGGATGCTGGGCTCTGTTGAATCATGAGCCGCTGTTTCCGATGGGGTGGGGTTGGGGGTTGGGGTGGAAATCAAGGAGGCCCATGAAGCAAATGCAGAGAAATCAAGGAGATATATATAGCCTCCAGTTGCCTCCCGACACTCAAAGCTGCCCCCCTTCGCTTCCCAAAAAGTTCAGTCAAGGCAGTGGAGGGGGGAAACATAGGATTTCCCCGTGGGTGACTGCGTGGAGCAAAACTCCCAGGGCTGGGGGAGGATGATGGTGATGCCGCGGATGGGTGCCTTGATGGGCAGCAGCGGCACCAGCAGCAGCCACAACATCGCTGCAAGGGTTGCCCAGGGGCCGTTGGGCCTCAGTTTCCCCGGACCACAGCGCACCACGGACGCCATGGCCTGACAGAGAGCGCCCGGGACGGTTTTTTCGTGGCACCGCCGCCCTGCGATGCTCGGCCGGGGTGTCTCACGGATGCACGTCCGTGCTGGAGCCGCTCCAGCGGATTTGAACCTTAAAAGTGCGGAAGTGGTGGCTACTTCCTCTGTTGCTGCTGCTGCTGCTGCAGCTGTGGATTTTTTTTTGTCCCGGAACGTCCCCACGGAAACGTGCTTGGAGCGTGCTTCCGTTTTCTATCTCTACGGAGTCTCCGCGGTCTTAAAAACGCTGCCGTTGATTGGGGGGGAAGCTTCCTGACCCCCCCCCCCGCGCGACCCTCCTTCGCTAGGAAGCAAGGCTAATGCGGATTGGTTCGCCCCTTAACTCACGCTTCTTGGGGGTAGGTGGCTCTTGTCCAACCAGAGCGAGCTTTGCTTTCCGCGCTTGCGCTTGCGCTAGGCGGGCCGTCGGGACCCTGAAAGCAAAGCGGCTGCCGATTGGCTGGCCCGCTCGGCTATATAAGTGGCGTCAGGCGGTCGCGGCCTTCCTTTTCCTCGGCGGCGGCGCACAAGGTGCTCGGTCCTTCAGCCGAAGCTAAGGCCGACTCCCACCCTCGGCGACTAGCACCGCGCGACCACCACACCCACCCCAGGACCCGACATGGCCTCCGTCTCCGAGCTCGCCTGCATCTACTCCGCCCTCATCCTCCACGACGACGAAGTCACCGTCACGGTGAGGCAGGCAGGCAGGCGGCGCCGAGGGGGAAGGAAGGAAGCAAGCGGCCTCGTGGCCCCGGGAGGGACCGAGCGCCAGGCCTGGAAGCAGGCGGGAGGGAAGGAAGGAAGGAGGGCCGGCGGGCGGGCGGGCCTCCCTTCCTTCGGCCGGAGCTCCAGGCTTCCCAACGTCAACCAGGCCCCTCTCCGCGCGGCCCCGGCGGGGTGGCTTTCCTCCCGCCGCCGGGATTCGAGGCCTCCTCGTCAGCGGGCTAGAGTGCTGGAAACTGTCGGCTGCAAAGCCGGCACCTGGCGGTTCGAATCCCGGGTGCCACCCAGCGGAGAGGTCTCATCAGAACAGAACAAGAGCCATGCTGGATCAGCCCAAAGGCCCATCTAGTCCAGCTTCTCACAGTGGCCCCACCAGATGCATCTGGGAGCGCATGAGACTAGATATCTGTCTCTTGATACCACTCCCCTGCATCTGGCCCTTGAAGTACCCCGGTTTTAAGCCTGGAGATTACACATCTCCCTCATGGTTTGTAACCTGTGATGGACTTTTCCTCCAGGAATCTGTCCAATCCCCTTTTGAAGGCCTCCAGGCCGGATGCCATCACTACTTCCTGTGGCAGGGAGTTCCACAGACAAACAACGCGCTGGGTGAAAAAATGTTTTGTTTTGTCTGTTCTCACTCTCCCAGCCCTCAATTTGAGTGGATGCCCCCTAGCTGTGAACCCCAGCTCCTGCCAACCTAGCAGTTCGAAAGCATGTCAGTGGAAATCGATAAATAGGTACCGCCACAGATTTGCTCAACACTGGCTTTTCGGCTTGAATAGGGGAGGAGCACCACCCCTAGAGTCGGACACGATTAGCACGCATGTGCAGGGGGTGGGGAACCTTTACATTTTTATCTTAAAATGGCTGAGCGAGCAACATACCTGTAAGGATGGATGAATTTGGTTAGGAATCTTGGTTTTTGGAGTAGCAGAGAGGTTCACGGCTCCCTTGTCAGAGGTCTGCTTTTTTTAATGTGTACATGGGATCAGTTCACTTAACTTAAATCCCTCTACGTGAAGGACAGCGTTGGTTCTATGGACCGTCTTGAGAGCCCCTTACTGCCCTAAGCAGCAGAATTTCAGCCACTGCTATCACAAAGCAGGCTGGAAAAAACTTTCTACAATGCGAATAATAATTCTAGTGAAAGCATTGCCAAAAAGAGTGGTTTCTATCATGGACCATATTTTTGACTCTTTCTTTTTTGGCATTAGCTGATACGCAGACTGAGGGGGACTACACTGATTGCATTGCATGGTTGTGTTGTGTTGTGGAGAAGAAATGTTATAATGGCATTTTAAAATGTTTTTATGCTTTTGCTTCTCTGAACTGCCACCTGTTTGGAGGGGATTTGAGCTTCAAGACTCCTAGGAAAGTGTCCTACCGAAAGGGGCAGCAAGAAATTTTCTTTTAAGAAGTTACAGAATTGATATTCGTGTTCACTTACACACATGCACAGAGCAAAATAATCAGTGAAAAATTGTTTTTTTCCAACCAGCACATTTTGGGATTTGAGGGAGCAAATAAGTCTAGTAAAATGCTTCATATATTTTTATCATTTTTCACTGCCGACTGGGCTCGCCATACGGCTAAAGAAATATAGTCATAGCATGTCTGTGAAGATTCTCAGCCATCCATGTGAGGTTACTTTCCTCAGACTGACAAAGCTTCCCTGCATGAGTAGCGAAACGTTTCAGTTTCTCAAGAAAAGAAATCCATTGACATGACTCAACTTCCAGATAGTTTTATCATAACTTGCAGGGTTACAGATTGCTGACCTCAGACAAATATGTATGTTCTCTGTTGTATGTTTTTCTTTTGCTAAGAGGGGGAAAAATGCAATTTCAAAAGGGCAGAACTGGAAGAAATTTAAATGCCATTATAATGGCTCTTCTTCCACAAGAGATGGGGATGAATTCAGTGACCCAGGTGTCCCATGAACACCTTGGATTCTTTTTCCTTTATGGTGCCCACTTGGAGGAGGTGGTGGCAAGGCAAAGGTATCAGGTGCTTGCACTTGTGGGCCTGATCTGAACTGATGTTTGGGGCACTTGCCATCTTTACAATGTAGCCAAAAGTTTGAAGTCAAAGGAATATTTATACGTCTCATTGACAGAGGAAACTGATTTATAATTCACTTACTATTGTTTGTATGCTTTGTCTAGGAGGACAAAATCAATGCTCTCATCAAAGCAGCTGGAGTCAACGTTGAACCCTTCTGGCCTGGTCTGTTTGCAAAGGTAAGATCAGTGAGGAAAATGGGATTCAGAACAACAGGTTTCAAAATCTATCGGAGTGTTCAAGAACTTCTTAAAGTGTTTTACTAACCGTATCACAGAGTCAAGTAGATTCCTACCTGTTTCCGAGGGAATACAGAGCACCTGCTGAGTGTTTTAATCCTTTGGTTTAGTTTTATTTTAAATGATATTCCGCAGGTGAGGATCTTTTTATAGAATTGTCAAAAATGACAATTGCAATAGACATCTGTAATGCTGAATTGAAGTTACCATTAAGTTATTTTCAAGCTGGAAGTTGTTGGTTGTAAGAATAAGCAGGTTTCTGTGTATGTGCTACGGTGCTGCTATTGGGGGAAGCATTCACCAGTAGCTAACTTGAAGTAAGCAGTTGTAGAAGGTTTCGTACAGATTTGATTTTTCTTCTACAACCGAGTTTAGCTTACTCAAATAAGATGAGAATGTGTGTGCCTCTCTTTTGTCGTAACAATCTTTTCTCAATGACTAGGCCTTAGCCAACATCGACATTGGGAGCCTCATCTGTAACGTGGGAGTTGGTGGCGGCGCTCCTGCTGCTACGGCCCCTGCTGGTGGAGGGGCACCAGCTGCTGGTGCTGCTCCTGGTGAGTTAATTTGCTTGTCTGTTGGGATGGGATTTTTCTCCTTAAGATCTCAGTGGCAGTTTCTGTTGATAAAAGATTCCAGTACTGCTGTATGTTTATTAGGGATGGGCATTTCGTTTTGGAACCAGGAGGTTGCAAAACAAACCACGCGAATCTAGGTGTTGCTCAGAACCTGCTCAGAACTGGCTGATACACAGAGCTGAGCTGCAAGGAGGAAGCATGCTGGGACATCATTTTTCGTGCCCTGTGCTGCTGGCCAATTAGAGAGGGAGGTGGGATGATGCCTGTCCCTGCACAGATCCTGATTGGCCAGCATCACAGATCAAGAACAGTGATGTCGCAGCATGCTTCCTCCTTGGATTTTAACCCTGTGTGAGACAGAGAAAGGTAAAGCAATTGGATCTGCGTGTATCAGCCAGTTCCGAGGACCACCTGGGCTCGCGTGGTTCATTTCGTAACCTACTGGTTCCAAAATGAAATGCCCATCCCTAATGTTTATCCATGAAAGAGCATGCAGACATTTTAATGCAATAGACTGGGATTGCCACCATTTAATAATCACTAATTGTCTTGCAGCTGAGGAAAAGAAGGAAGAAGAAAAGAAGGAAGAGTCTGAAGAATCAGATGACGATATGGGCTTTGGTCTTTTTGACTAAGCTAGTTTTATATATTCTTTGAAATAAAGATATATTTGAATAAGTGAAAACTTGCCTGCTTTTGAAACCGATGGACATGGCACATGGGGGGGGGTTAACAGCAGAATAGTATCAATTTGCTGAGGACTAGAAAAACCCAAAGCCATTATATATTTACTCAGTATGAAATTTTGTCCAAGATAATTCTTGTAGTTACACATAGTTTGATAAATCCCCCTCTGTATGACCAAGACTCGTAACCTACAAAATGATATATACTACCTAGAGCAGCCATTGCTATCACATGTGCCTAGAGATGTGTTTATGAATGCTCTTTAAGTAGTTCTTGTTACTGTAGTATACAGTAGTATAACACCCAGCAGAAGATGCATCTACTTTTAAAAGTGAATAAGAAGAGCCATGCTGGGGCAGACCAAGGGCCCATCTAGTCCAGTTTCCTGTATCTCACAGTGGCCCCGCCAAATCCCTCTGGGAGCACTGGAGACGGTGGATTCCTGATGCCCCTCCTCTGCCTCTGACATTTGGAGTATCCTTTTAAGTCTGGCGATAACACATATCCCCATCATGGCTTGTCACTTGCAATGGAGTTTTCCTCTAGGAATCTGTACAATACCATTTTGAAGGCATCCAGGCCAGATGCCATCACCCCATCCTGTGACAGAGAGTTCCACAAACTAACAGCACACTGGGCAAAAGTATTTTTTTGTCTGTTCGCACACTCCCAACCCTCAATTTGAGCGGATGTCCCCGAGTTCTGGTATTTTGGGAGAGGGAGAAGAGGGTCTGTCTATCCAATTTATTCATTCCCTGCATAATTTTGCATCTCTCAGGTGCCTTTTTCCAGGCTAAAGAGCCCCAAATGCTTCCCTCATAAGGGAGGTCCTCCAGCCCAGTAATGATTTTAGTAACTCATATATACTTTTTCCAGTACCACTATGTCTTTTTTGAGATGCAGTGACCAGATTAAGAGGTGCATGAAATACAGTAAACCAGATTAGATTATAAGGGCAACAGTACTGTCGTTTGTCCAGAATGCTCCCTAACCTTTGCAATTTCAGTTGGCTGTGTGACCGTCATATCTGTGAGGGCCCTGCCAAGCCGCCTGCAGACAGTGAAGTAAAGATAGCAAGAGGTAGTAAATTTATGTGCACTTTGGGCTGGGGTGCAGGAGCAATAACCATGGATATGGGGCCTTCCACTACTGTATTTTTTGCCACTGGAAACTACATACATAATTTTTGTGTTATAAGCTGCTGGTCACAATGTAAAGGTTTTAATCAGGGGTGCCCAAACTTTTTGTAAGGAGGGCCAGATTTGGTGGCTGAGAATGTGTCAGGGGCCGGTTGCTCCCCAACCCTGCCACCCCACTGCAAGCCCCACCCACTGACCCCTTGCAACCCCACCCGCAGGAAGGAAGGCGGGGACCAAGGGAGGGAGGAAGGTGGGGAGCAAGGGAGGGAGGGAGGAAGGTGGAAACCAAGAGAGGAAGGAAGGAAGGTGGGGACCAAGGGAGGGAGGGAAGAAGGTGGAAACCAAGAGAGGAAGGAAGGAAGGTGGGGAACAAGGGAGGGAGGAAGGAAGAAAGGTGGGGAACAAGGAAGGGAGGAAAGAAGGAAGGTGGGGACCAAAGGAAGCACAGGGAACCGTGGCCACAGGTCACCCCTTGGAAGAGGCTATCTGTGTGACCTTGCACCCTCTCAGCTCCCCAGCGGTGGCGACAGCTCGCCCGCCAGCCCACCCCAAAGCTCCTTGGCGGTGCCAGAGGCCCGCTGGCCTGCCCACCCCCACACTTTCTCCTGCGGTGCCGGTAGGCCGCCAGCTGCCCAAGCTTCCCAACGGTGTCAGTGTTGGCAGATTTTTTTAAAAAAAAAACTTGGGGCGAAGGAAGGGGAAGGAGGGGTGGGCCAGCCATCCACGGGCCACTCAGAATGGCCTGACAGGCCGGATTTGGCCCCCGGGCCGGACTTTGGGCAGGCCTGGTTTTAATCCTCAATTGCTGTCAAATCAGTTACGTTTTATGGAGACACTCAGGGTTGTGTGTGTGTTCCAGGTAGAGACAGTGTTTTACCCTTCCGTTCTTCTGGGGGTGTTATAGAACTGCATCTCGCTGAAGCTCACAGGTTGGCTCTACTCAGGAGACACAGCAGGGAATCAAACTCCCCAACTTTTACCTCTGCAACCAGACACCAAAACCACTGAGCTATTCAGCCAGTAGGAGATATAAGGTATCAGAAATATTGAAGTGTTGTCATTAAGATCCCACCGCCAAGCAGAGGAATTTGAATTCCGATCTCACAAGCCCTTGGGGCAGCATTTTAGCCACTAATCCACAACAATTCTTTGCCTTTACTTCCCAACTAAGTTAACAGCCACAGCAATTGTAAAATAGTCATCATGGCTTTAATCTTTCTTTATAAATTATATAAAAAATGGGGAAAGATGTATGGTTACAGAACTTTCTTCTAATTGCAGCTCCAAGTTGCTCTGGTACAAAGCAGCTTTTTTTTTTTCACTTCCAAGGAAAACAACTGCTACAAAAAGTGGCACATTATTTTGGTGAAAAAGACAAGTTCTCCGTTGTGTTGTCCAACTTTTCTGCTCCAGTGGTTCACAGATGTCTAAGTGAAACTTGCAGGAAAGCAGATTAAAGAGGACTTGAATTTTTGAATGAAACGCTTTGAAAATAGAGCTTTTAAATCTTTCTCTGTAAATTGTGATTAGCATTTTGTGGCACTAAGTGTTCTAATAAAAAAAGAATTCCAGTCTGAACAGTTCACACATTGTAAGCCAAGAATTCTCAGCCCGGAGGTTTCCCAGAATTCTTGGCCTTGAAAATATCAATTCTGCAGCTCACATAGTTCATTTGCAAAGGTTTGCTTTTAAGAAATCTCGGGTGTTGGGAGAGTTTTTCATTCCACATACTGTGGAACATTTCCAAATGGTTTCTACTGTCAAAGAACTCTTGAAACCTGGGTCTTCCGTGGCATTGTTGATCGCTTTTTTAAATAGGAAAAAAATGCTTGAAGATTGAAGAGAAAGAACAGCTTGTAGTCTGTTAGGCAGGATGGGAATTCCTGGGACCAGATGGATCAATTCTCATTTTTGCTGGAAGGCTGAAAGAGTTGCCTGTTGTGAGCGAGCAATACTCCAAACTGTACAAGGTAAATCCAATCTTCTGTGCCTCTCTCTAGTGGGGCCTGGACTGACCAATAGATTTTAGCCTGGCCTGGTCAATCACATCTAGCAAGTTTTTGGCATCCACAGCCAGGGCATGTGCTGCTGTCAGCATCTGCTTTTTGTATTCTTGCTGCAGGCTGGTCATCACGTACTGCTGAGCCAACTTCATCTTGTTGATCAGTTCCGCAAGGTCAGAGTTCAGGAGTTTCTGAGCCATCTCAATCTGCAATAAAAAAAACACATTCATGAAGGTTTGATATAACAAGCTACGCTTCCCCATGGCCTCAAAGGCATTTCCAACTACTGGGCACCCTAAGGGGTTTTGAGATATGTGTAATGTTAAAGCAGGCATGTCCAAACTTCAGCCCTCCAGATGTTTTGGACCGCAACTCCCACAGTCCTTTGTCATTAGCAATCTAAGCTTTAAAATATATAGGGTTTTAATATATGGGAGTTGTGGTCCAAAACATCAGGGGGGCCAAAGTTTGGACATGCCTGCATTAAAGGATTGGTTTCCTGCTGATTTCTGTCCCCCGAACCGTTACGTCAGCAATATATTAAAAAGGAAAGACAACCACAAGTTGGAGGAAAATGCTCCAACAAGAAAACTGATACATATCTTAACCCTATATATTTTAATCGGGCAGGATGAGAACATTTTAAGCCACCTTGGGTCCCTTTTCCAAGGAATCACAGAATCATAGAGTTGGAAGAGACCTCAAGGGCCATCCAGTCCAACCTCTTGCCATGCAAGAACCCCCATCACAGGACTCCCAACAGATGGCCATCCAGCCTCTGCTTAAAAACCTCCAAAGAAGGAGACTCCACCACCCTCCTTTGTGGCAGCATCTTCCACTGCGAACAGTTCAAACTGTCATGAAGTTCTTCCTAATGTTCAAATTGAATCTCTTTTCCTGATGGAGAAAGGTGGGGTAAAAATGTTCTAAATAAAATAAGCTGATCTTGTTTCACCCTCTCTCAGGAAATACAGCCCAGTGAAGCAGGTGAGGGCATATAAGTGGTCCAAGGTCAGGTAGTGAGTTTCATGGTCAGGGGAAGGGTCTAATAACTTTGTTATATAAATGAACAGATACAGTAACCCCCCGCCAATCGCGGGGATTAGGGGCCCACCCCACCCGCGATCCATGAAAATCCGCAATATGCGGAAGCAGGTGGGGGGGCGATCACGCGCCTGTCTGAGAAGCCTTGGGGCGGCGCGCGGGCAGTGGCAGGGGGATCTGACCTCCCACCGCTGCCTCCACCCGAGACTTCTTTTCCGAGGCCGTCTCCATTGAAATGCATTGCCAATGCATTTCAATGGAGAAAAATTTCCCCATTGGAAAACATTGGCTCAATGCTTTCCAATGGGGAAAATTTCTCCATCGAAATCCATTGACTCAATGCATTTCAATGGAAATTGCCCCCCCTCCGCATGGCCCCGAGTCTTCTTGGAGGGGCCCGGTGGGGGCGGCAATGAGCAACCCGATCGCCCCCCGCCGCCCTCCCACGCACCCCCGAGGCTTCTCGGACGGAGCCGGGGGGCGGCGCGGAGCAACCCTATTGCCCCCTGCCACCCCCCTGTGCAGTTCTGAGGATTCTCAGAGGGGGGTGGGGAGCGATGCGATTGCCCCCCTGCCCTCCCGCCCCGCAGCTCCGAGGCTTCTCGGAGGCAGCGGGGGTGGCGCAGAGCGACCCGATCGCCCCCGCCCCCCTTGCAGGGGGTGACTGTTACAGCATAAACAGTTCACAGTTGCTGCCCCCCCCAAACTATGCGCAATAGTTAAATGTCAGTTTAATTTGAAAGAAATATATATAAAGCCCTTCACTGGCTTCCAGCAGGGCCTGAATGTCAGCAATTACAGTGAATGAACTGGGTGTCTCCTCACCTCTCGGTGTGTGCTTGTTGGGAGTACTGGAATGGTCTCATCTACAGTTGCCAGTAAAGTCCGCAGGGCCAAACCAACCTCCTAGTTACAGAGAATAATCAATCAATCAATCAATTTTTATTTTACCGCCAAAGGCCCGATAAAATACAGTATACATTCAAACAAGTACACATTCCAATAAATAAAAGAAACTTAATATTTGGTAAGTGCCAAAATTCTCTTTCGTGTCTTTTGGGCTGAGAGAAGGAATTTGGCCACAAGTTCTGTGATGGACTTATTTCTGTCTTCTAGAAGATATCTTGTATACCAGTCCAAGGATCTGCCGGGTAGACCTCTCGTTACAGGGTAAAGAAGCCTGATGCGTTCGTCTCTGTAATAACTACATATAAAAAGAACATGCTGCAATGTTTCAATTTCTGTATCATTGCAGGGGCATAATCGGTTTTCATATGGTATGCCACTGTAGCGACCCTCTAAAACTGCAGATGGAAGACAGTTAAATCTGGCTCTTGAAAAAATCTGTCGATATTTTGGGATTGTCAGTTTTCCCAGATATTTAGCACTTTGATGAAATTCAAGATTTAAACCAAAATGCATGGGTGAACAAATTTTCTGAGCCTTCTCTGTAGAAGACTGGAAATCAATATCTTTAATTCGCTTTTCAATGATGGACTTAACTGTCTTCAATTCATAAATGTGAAAAAAATCCATAGACAGGCCTAAGAGATGCAGTTTGGTTGGGAAGATTTTTAACCAGGAGCAGGTATATACATCTTTCATCAAAAGATGTAGATATCCAGAGGAAGTGTCAGCATATAACACTTTGATCCAATATCTGAACGCATGTAACCAGGCAGTACATTCGATTGAGGAGACGCCTACCTCAAGTCGTAGACCTGCTACAGAAACACATTTTGGCAATCCAAGAATAGACCTTAAAAACCTTGAAAGGATACTCTCAATGTTTGTATGGAAGCCCAGGATCCATACTGGGATTCCATATAACAGCTGAGGTAGGACCTTGGACCTGAATATCTGGATAGCAGCTGGTATAAATTGCCCACCCTTCGTAAAGAAGAAACGGGTAATGGCCTTGCTGGTATTCTGAGCTGTCTGTATAACAGACCTTCTATGGAGGGCCCAAGAAAGATTCTGGTGGAACCAGATGCCCAGGTATCTGAATTGTTTAACCTGATCAATGTATTTCCCATTAATTTTCCACTTTTTTAGTGCTGCATGCTTCTTAAAGACCATAATTTTTGTTTTACTAATGTTTATATTCAAGTGATTG
This sequence comes from Phrynocephalus versicolor, assembly GCA_023846285.1. Classification (NCBI taxonomy): domain Eukaryota; kingdom Metazoa; phylum Chordata; class Lepidosauria; order Squamata; family Agamidae; genus Phrynocephalus; species Phrynocephalus versicolor. Next base: position 4,266,587 of record JAHTLZ010000204.1, on the reverse strand, counting down.
AGCTTACAGTATTCCATAAATGCACGCATTAGGCGTTTAAGGCCAATTTCTGATAATGAGAGCAGCACAGCATCATCTGCGTACAAAAGTAAAGGGCATTTGGTTTCTCTTCAGATCGTATAAATCTTTCGCCTTTTACTAAAGATTTCCGTGGAGAGAATAATCAAAATGCAATGAATTAAGTATCAGATTGAAGCATGCATGCAGACAGTAAATACACACTTGACTTTTAAGATATGATGGGAATTTTGCACAAAGTTTTAAAAGATATTTAAAAATCACATGTTCTTAAGGGCTCTGAAACCACAATTTAAGTGTTCAGCTGAGGAGAGAGAGAGAAAGGCAAGGTGAATGTTTGGCTTGCGTCCTATTAGTGTTTGCAATGTGTTGCATCTGGGAGAAAGACCTAAATCTGGAAGACTTGGAGGTTTAGTTGGGCTTAGCTCCACCCAAGCTTTCTGCTCAGGAAGAAAGCTCTCAGCTAGCAGCACCAGGGCAGAACAGGAAGCTTGGGAGGAGCCAAGCCTAGCTCAGCCTCAAAGCCTTTTACAGTTTAGCCCTTTATTCATAGAGTCGTGAGAGATGGAAGAGACCTCAAGGGCCATCCAGTCCAGCCCCCTGCCATGCAGGAAACCCCAAATACATCACATATACTGCAGCTATAACTGTACTCCCAACCTGGGGTTCAGTCCTCAGTTGACTCAGCCTTCTAACCTTCCGAGGCCAGCAAATGAGTACCCAGCCGCGTAGCCTGCATAAATTAATTGTAAACCACCCGCTTTAAGTGCTGTGGTGTGGAATATAAGCAGAGCATTTTGCTTTCTGTGTGTATGCATGCAGAAGTGTGTTAAAAGTGTATTTATATTCCCAAATACATCACATTTATGTGTTTGTAAGGTACCAGTATGGTAGGTAGAACTCCCAAAATTAAGAACTAGGATTCTTGTAGTTTAGAAAATCCATTTTGTTCCACATTTTAGTGAAGCAGTCAGTGTTCCAAAACAAGGCTCTGGAAACCTGTGCCCGTGGAAGTGAACAATCCAAGCGGTCCCCAGATAGCAGCCACATTGAACAACACTTGGAAATACAGAATGTCCACTTTGGATCTGTTGCTGAAACCTACTGTTATGTTTGAGAGAACATCCACTAAACATGGATTGCTGGGAAACAGAATTACAGTATTACCCTGACTTACGAATGCTTCAACAACCGAAAAATCTGCAGCATTTGGCTGCCCTTGATTGAGGCAGATTGCCACCTCCTTTTTTCTCCTAGTTCTTTGATCTCTGCAAAAGAGATCAAAGCACCTAGGAGAAGGAGAAGGAGGTAGCGATCTCTGCCTCTCTTTGGCCAACCTTCCTTGCTTTCCTTGCAAGCCGCACAGGCTGGGTGAAGATCGATCTGTCCCTGCTCGCCCAACAAATTGGTGGGCAGAGCAGGGACTGATCGATCTTCGCCCAGCCTGGGCACCTTGCAAAAGAACCGGCAAGCCCCCCTTTCTTTGCAAGCCGCCCAGGCTAGACGAGGATCAGAGGGCGATCTCCCTCAATCCAGGAGGGCCAAGGCTGCTCTCTGCAGCTGCACCAGAGAGCTGTTTTTGAAAGGTTGCTGTTGATTGAGGGTTGTTGGGACAGCCTTCCAACCTCCTTTTTCCAACCTCCAGAACAGATTAACTCCTATGGGAAACCGCAATTCGATTTATGAAAAATTCGACTTCTAAATGCATTTGGAACAGATTAATTTTGGAAGTTGAGGTACCACTGTATTTGAAAAGCGTTCTTTTGGAAGCACTACATAAATGCATAGGGCGGGGGAGATCACCAAGGGGCTGGAGACAGATTCAGATTTGGTTCTGAATCTAGACATGCTGCCTGTGCAGGACACCTAATGTACAGACGTGTGTGTGTCCATGTAATCCCCCCTACACAACTGCCAATCCTGCACAGCCTTCCATGTTTCTGTTGGGCGTGTTGTTAGCACTTTCCAGAGAGTTTTTTAAGAAAAGAAAAGGCACTTATCCCACCTTGACCATTGGGACATACTCCTCTGGCGGTGCTGGCTGGATTTTGCTGGACATCTCTATGACTGCCTTCACCAGGCCTGTGACATTCTCATACACTTTGTCATTGGAACGATCCAGATTGGCTGTTGGGGGAGGGCTGATTTCCTGAGGCTGGATCTGGAAGAAAGGAGATGGGTTAGTCCTCCATCCTTCCCCAGCAGATGGCACTGTCCATCTACTCTCTTGGGAAGTTTCTGCTGAAATAGGCACTCTCTTTAGTTATGAGCACACTGACATTTGCACGTTTGACAACGCTGATGGAATACCAGAAAGGCTTCTAAGACACAATGCTAAAAACTGGTTATTGAAACGAAGCTGAGCAACAATCAAAAAGCAGAGAGGAACCAAGCTGGTTCAACTGTATTGCGATCTAGCTCACAGTACTACCATAAACTGACTGATGAGCCCCCAGACTTATTATGTGGCACAATACATATCAGCTCAGAAGTTTTGCAGTAAGGTGGTGAACTCTGGGTCCGTTGGATTTCAGCAGGAACCAGTTCAAGCTACTTCATAGGAATCCAGCCCACGATACCTATGTACAAAGTGACTGCATGCTGCCTAATGTATCCCTCTCTTGAACAGCATGGTCATTGTTCATACAATGTTGAGGACAGTAGTGTAAAATTGGAGCTATTGGAAAACCATGCATGTACATTGGGGGGGGGGTGAAACACGGGAAATTCAAAACAGCTTCAAGTTCTAGAACTGGCTGCACAAGCGGATAAGAGCCTGCAGACCACAGAAGAATTGCACTACCACTTGTACACATGTTGGAACCAGAAGAATTCCACTGGTACACAGCTTCTCTTCAGTCCTGGATCTACTGGATTTTGGCCAAATGCGACTTGAAAACTCCTTCACTTAACAAACAAATGTGGAATTCAGTCCTTTAGAATGTGCATTTATTTCCCTTTGTCCTTCTCAGAAGAACCATAAACATGGAATGGATGGAAGAAGAGGGCCAAGAGATAGTGATGGCAACAGGACAAGGTATGTAGGTAGGTAGCAAGTCCATAAAACCTCCATCTAAAACCATACTTTGCCTAGCTGGCAGTGCTGGGGGAAGTGTGGTCCTTCAGATGATGTTGGACTACAACACCCATCCGTCTGAGCCAGCACAGCCAGCAGTGTGGGATCATGGGAGTCTCAACAACATGTGGAGAGATCCACATTCCTCCCTGACCGCCCAGACAAAAGTACAAGCCTGACAGATCCCCCCCACCCGCTCCAGCAGTTGGTGGCCACGAGGGCTGTAATTTTCTGATAGCGGGCCTTCCCATAAGACATCTGCATGGGCCAGGCACTTTTGGAGGAGAGGAGATCCTCACTTTTCTAAAGGTCCAAACTGCCACCTAAAAGGAACTGATAAATGTGCTGAAATACTTGCATAGGACGGCAAGGAGAAAGGAAAGAAAGGTGCACAGAATGATGCTTATCTCCCTCCCTAGTGGTCACAGTGACACTGGCAGAAAGAGCCATTCGGCTACAGCTGCCTTCCCTTGCCAAAGCGCTGGCTGTGGAGTGTTGCCTTAACTCAACAGGAGAGCAGGCAGGCCAATGTCTGTGACGCAACAGACAGAGAGGACCAACTATGGTGCAGAACTGCACTGAAGAGAGAGATGACATCTCCTTCCCAGCGCTTGTGGCACCACTGACAAATCTCTCTCTGCCATGGCCGCTTCCTGTGCCTCAGCTATAATGCCAGCAGCTCCTCCAAACAATCACAGGTCACAGTGGTGTGATGTCAGCCTCTGTGGCCCAAACCATCCTGTCCCGTGTCTCCCCTCCTGCTAGGAAGAGAAAACATTCCTCGCTGAGGGTCTGGAACAGGAGGAGCTGTTGTTCCTCTATTCTGGCCCGGGGAATTTGTAGCTGAAACCGAAGCGCATGCAGAGAAGGGCATTTGTGAAAAGCGAGAGGGCTGCCCCACCGGACTCATACGAGACCACAAACACACACGTGTGCTTACCCGCCATGGCTAGTGTCGAGCAGAGTTTGAGGGGTGGTTAAAGAAATTTATCAGAAGAGAAGGGAAAAGAGAAGACAAAAGGAAAAAGAAAAACACATTGTTAATAAATGGCAGTAGGGCAGGGGGGAGTCCAAAATACAAGCAATAGCAAAAGAGACCTGTTAAAAAGCTCCTGGCCCCCAAGTATGCCATGCACCCAGCCCTCCCCACGCACTTTTCTGCTCAGTCATGTTAACTGCTGACCCTCTCTCTTTCTCTCTCTCTCTCTTTACTACAACGGAGTACCTGGCCCCTAGAAGAAAACTGGATCTGCCCTGCACCCTTAAGACATCAGCATGCAAACAAACATTCTGGTGGGAGAAGCAAAGGAATCAAGAACCTTAGGGTTCCTCTCTCAAAACGGGAAGGAATGGTCCTGCCAGACTCCCTGCAGAAGCTGAGGTCATTTTTTTTTGGTCTTTCTTGGGATGTGTCAGGGCAGGAAGAAGCACTCCTCGGGAGAAGGAACCATTGAGTCATCTAATTGCATTGCTCTTGGTCAGTCAATCCCTTGCCTGGATTCGTTACCAAGGGATGAGGTTTGAGGCCACTCACAAAGAACCCTCTTGATTGCTAGGCTGAAATTCTGCAGAGTTCATCTGCCTGGCTGAGAGCTACTTTTTTTTTTACGTTTCCCTACCATTTTCAAAGCCAATAACAACAAGATTCCACCGCAAGCTCAATGGCCAGAGTTATCTGCACAAGGCTTGGGCTGGTTTGGCCTTGGCAAATCAAGTTATGTTTGTTTTTTAAAAAATAAACGTTAAAAATGCAGTCAACTTCAAATTCTTCCAGATTAAGAAGCTCAGCAAAATTCTTGTAATTTCTACTTTTGGGAGGCGGGGAGGCACCAAGGGAGATTTTTATAGTCACTCTTTGCACCGGTTGGATTTATATGACCTAAAAATCTCAGGAAAAGCCTGTGTTTTGCTTGGCAGGTTCCCACATATTAAAACAGAAGGTCTCGTGGCTTCCTGAGGGAGGGTGCTTGGAAAATCCACGCCAAGATGAAAGCCAATGAAGGAGAAACCTCCCTTCTCCAAAAAGAAGCCACTCCAAAGAGCAGAACCAAGTAAATCTATAACCCAGGCAATGTGTAGAGTTCACTCTCTCCCTATTCCAATTTGAAGATTGCTATTATGTCCTCTTTCTCACACCTCTATCTACCATTTTCAAAAAGAATGTTTATAAAGGAATGTTAAGACTCAAACCCTGGGGTCAGTTAATCATCCTCAAAAACAAAACAAAGTTCTGAAGCTTGGCAGCTTGAACCACTCTGGCACTGTTTACGACAAAACAACGTTTCTATACAGGAGCCAGTTGTGTCTGCTTTTGCTGGCTTTTGAACACCAAGACAAGCTTTGCAATGTTCAAGAAGAGAAAAAGGGCTTGGCGTCCCTTCTCGTCAGGCCTCTTCCCGATGACAGCGTCCTGGCTAATTCCACCGATGGAAATAAACTGGGCCTTCCAAAGATTTAAAATAGATTTGACTTAATGAGAATCTCTGTTTGGATCACTGAATGAGAACAGAACTCTTGGGAAAGCTTAGGGCATTCTATTCAGGGTACTTCATTTCTTGAGAAATCCATGACCTTGAATGAAAAACAGCTGTATTGGTGGAGGATGACTCCAAGGCACTCACGGCTGCCCTAAATTTAATCAGGAGGCAGCACAGAGTGACAGCTGCCATCCTATGGTTTTTGCCTCTGGCAGCCGGTACACAGAGGCATAATACCTCTGACAAGGAAAGGAAACCACATGGAATTGTCATGGTTCATAAACCCAGGTAGATCCACACACTGTGTGCATCTGTCTAATGTCAAGTTTTAAAGGGGATTTGAAACGCCCATTGTATGTATTCTGCATAGCTTTATCATAGCCAAAGGAGCAGCTCCCCAGATAAGATGTGCCACATGGTGGGAGAGTCTATCAGTTAGGTGCATTTAAGGCGGGCCACTTAAACAAGGGCACAGGGCGCTTTTATAGGACCCCTAAAATCCGAGGCAAAGGGCTTCCAGATCCGGAGCTTAAAAATGTTTCCCTACCAGCTCCAGACTTTAAAACAAATTAAGTAAGACCACGGCCACCTAAGCGCGTCCCAGCACACTTTTCAAGTACCTGGCCTCCAGGAGATAAAAAAATCTTCCACTGTGGACTGTAAAGCTGTGAATGCCAGGCTCCCTCGCCTTCTGTTTGTTTTTGGTTTTTTTTGTTTTTGTCCCTGCCGCCCCTTTAAGAGACAGGAATCACTACGGGGCGGCTCGGGGCGGCTTCCACGGCAGACGGAGGTGAGCCTGCATTTTTTCTCTCCCTTTTTCTATTCCCTCCCCTCACGCAGACAGGAACAATGGAGTGCGGAGGGGTGGGAACACAGGAAGAGCGACAAACCCCCACGATCTCTGGTCCGAATTTAAGTTGCAGGCGGATTCTAGAGGTCGTGTAAAAGCGCCCACAGTTGTTAGAGTGGCACCCTAAACATTCTCTCAAAAACTTCAGATGCCCCATGGACAAACTTCAAAAATACAGCTGGGAATTTTTCATTTGAATGGATCCAAGAGGTCATATTTAAGCTGACATGGAGAGTTAAGACTCAGTGGCCTTATAGGGCCCTTCCAACTAAATTATTTTATGATTTTGTGGAGAATCAAACAGTCTTAAGCAAGGTGTGTGTGTGTGTGTGTGTGTGTGTGTGTGTGTGTGTGTGTGTGTG
>JAHTLZ010000204.1:4231485-4259016 GCA_023846285.1 Phrynocephalus versicolor | reverse complement strand
CTCTCTCTCTGTGTGTGTGTGTGTGTGTGTGTGTCTGTCTGTCTGTCTGTCTGTCTGTCTGTCTGTCTGTCTTCAACATGGCCAATTTCCAAGATGCCACACTTGATCAGCAATCTCACTGAATGTAAAAGCTATGGTGAGATCCTCTAAGAACAAACCATCACTGATTCTTCTTCCAAAATGTAAGGGAAAAGGAGGAGGATAAAACCATGGAATTTTCCTAAGTGTAACTGAAAGAAAAACTCAGGCAACACAACGGTGACCTTTTACAGTCCTAGCATATCAGAGAAAAAGCAAGACGCGAGATGACATGAACCTGTGACCCACTGGCATTGCCAGAAATGATGCCATGGAGAAGAGGCCAAGTTGACGACAGAGCTGCTGCTGCTGCTGCTGCTGCTGCTGGAAAGACCGTACACTGCCTTGATGGGCCTGATGGTTCATAGGTGGTGGAAAATGTCCTGCTTGGAGGACCCTCTGCTTAGCATTCTGGGGGCTTGCTGAGAGAGAGGAACAGCGAGGGGCCAAGCAGCATCTCTGCCGCCATTCCTAGGAACCGGCACGCTGTCAATGCCTCAGCTCTTTGGAGACAAAAATCTACCTATCAATGGCAGCTAGCATACATGGTGGAATCGTACCATGCTGCAGCACAAGATTCAAGCCTCTCCTTAGTAGCACCGAGCTGAACTGGTGATTTATCTCTTCATGGGCCATTGTATTGGCTCCAAACTTAAATGTATAAGGAGCCATAAAATTCATTGTAATACAGAGCACACTTTGGCATCTCTATAACAAATCAAACCACTACTGGTGGAACTACTGGCTGATCTACTCATGTTTTACCTTAAGATATACTTCTGATACGATTGGAGCAGAACAAGGTAAGGGACAACTTATATTTGTAATGTATGACAGATTAAACAGTTCCTGAGAAATGACATTATTAGTGCAGAAATATTTAATTTCATAGATAATCATGATGGATAACAACAAAGAGCAAACTCTGATTTTATTGAGTAGCCTCGTGGTGGATAAATTGCAGTACTGCAGCCAGAACTCTGCTCATGGCCATGGTTCAATCACAGGTAGCTGGCTTGAGATTCACTAGCCTTCCATCCACCCGAGGATGCTAAATTGAGTACCCAGCTTGCTGGGAGGTGGGATGAGGACACAATGTGTAGCATGCATAATTAAGATGTAAATCGTCCAGAGAGTGCTGTAAACAGCACACTTTGCTTTGAAGCTAGCTTTGTTCTACCTGAGTTTCAGGATTCCTGATAAACTCAACACCATATGCTCAGCTCATCACATGGGCACAGTTTATTGAGAACCAACATTTAAGGTGCCTCAAGGAAGAAATATTAAGGGGGCAATCATATTTGCTACTAAATTCACTATAAAATGTCTCAGCAATGGACAGCAAAGTTCAACAGGAGGAGTGTACAATACTGGTATACCCAAGCTGCACCGAGTACACAACAACCACCAGGCAAGGAAGCTCAACTGGCATAACTGAAAAAGTAATATTAATGTTCCATTATAAGACACACATCTTTTTGTTCTTCATTGGTGGTGAGACAAGTAGGCCAGCCATAGACTCTGGGCACAAGATCCCATTTTGAAAGTTAAAAGGTTTAACTTGGCTTGCAGGTGAATTCTACAGACATCAATAGATTCAGTAAAGCCTTGATATCCTAAGGAGCTGAAATCTGTTGTTAACTAGATACAGTATATGGTGAACACTTCCTTCTTTCCGCTATTGTGTGTTACGGATGTGGAAGGAACTGCCAGAGACACATTCTGATTGGTCAGGAAGGGGTTTGGTTAATGGATCCTCAAAGAGTTCATCTGGTTTTCAGTTTAAAGCAAGCCAGTATAAGTCATACTTCCTGTATATGCAAAATTATGCCACAACCCTTCAGTTTCTGCCCTTCTTGCCTTTTCCAGTACAGTTCTCGGCTTAAAAAAAACAAAACATTTACCAAACAGCATAAAAATGTGCTTTTTAAGGTCAGATTTACCTTTTTCCTTGTTAGTATTCATAGAGAATACATAATTTCTGGTAAAACATTTACACAAATAACTGCAGAAATGAGAAGGGGGAATGTACCCCAGTTTGAATGTGTATCGATCGCAATGACACAGGCTGGAAGTGAACGGATCCGTCCATCCCAGCTTTGGGTATTGTTTTGGTCACCACCTCTCAATGAGCAACCGTAATGGTTCGACTTAAGGGTGCCTTGATCAGAACGAGCAACTGCATCTACCTTAACCCCTTCGTTGTAGCTGTCCACAGGACTGTTCAGGCTGGCGAGGCTGCCCAAATGGCTGGGGGCTCCTGGGCGAGGCGGCTTCTTTGGTGGGGCAGAGTGATCTAGTGACAAAATAAGTTTGCACGTCACCGTAAAGAAACAGCTGTCCTTCTCTAAATATGTTGACACGGCGTAGAGTTTCAAGATTCTTTGCCCAAACAATCTTGAAACTGCTATCCTTAAGCACTACTAGAAACCCACCCACCTTTTTATTCAATCATCCCAAGTAAAAGATCATATTGAACAATCCGAAAATCAGGAGGGAAGAACCCTTTATACTTTCCAGGTTACTCTGTTGCCTTTCAACAGATGACTCCGACTGTGTACCTAGGGCGGTGATGGCAAACCTTTTAGAGACCAAGTGCCCAAACTGTTATTCAAAACCCACTAATTTTTTTTTGCAAAGTGCCAATACATCAATTTAACCTGAACATAGGAGGCTGTGAAGGGGCGATGTTGGGTGCCCACAGGAAGGGCTCCGAGTGCCACCTTTGCCACCCGTGCCATAGGTTTGCCAACACTGATCTAGGGCGTCTAAGAGGAAAAGATGGTTTACACCCTCCTGTTAAAAAACCAGGCCACAATCTTCAAAACCATCTTCAGACTAGGAAAACTGTTTAAAACTCTGTATTCCTCGTGAGCAGCCCTGGCATCATTGCGTGTGTGTGTTGTGTCCTTATAGTCGAAGCTGACTCTTTGTGACTCCATGTCCATGGAGTTCTTTTGGCAGGAATACTGGAGTGGCTTGCCAGTTCCTACCACTTCATAAAAATGTGGCTAAATCCGTACCTTTTGCTAACTCACCTTCTATTGTATTTTATGAAAACAGAAGCAATACTAATTGGGGGGGGCATCTAAGAGTTCGTATTTTGACTGTCAAGTTGCATATATTTGGCTTACCTGGTTTGCCCACAGGCTGATAAATATGCTGGTTAGAGGCCTGCAAAAGGAAAACAGATGTAATCCGTTTCTTTGCTGTTTATTAACAAAAGAAAAACCTCCATCTGCGCCCCCCCCATGTGCAAATTCCACAACCACAAACATCAGGCTTACCCAAGCACAAGAATTTCTAACATGTTTCTTCTCTCCTTAAATTTCAGGGCAAAACAACTAGCAATGTACTGTAAATCATTTTTATAAAGAATGACAAAATTCTTTCCTCTCTTGTTTTTCTGCTTTGTATCTCTGCGGTATACCCCTTCTAGGTCACTGCTAACCATTAGTCAGACAAAATGACATGTTTTTCAGGACTTGAGTATTCAGTCCAAGAATATCTGTTAAAAAGAACTCAGAGAAATCTACAGCTTAAGAAGTTCACACTTCAAGTCCCCCCAATTATTGTTCTACTTCATAATAAAAGGACACAATGAAAAATTCAGGAGGTCTACAGAACTGGGCCGCAGTCTAATCACATTTCCAAATCTTTCTGCCAGATGAGATAAAAGCCTGATCAATCACCACGCAATGCTACGACATGTACAGACTATCTGCTGTGTGCCCACTTAGATCTTAGAAACATTCATTTAGAAAATCCTGGTTTGTTTTTATGAGCACAGAGAAAGTTTTCTTTTGAAAATCAGAAGTGCTGACATGGGCAAGATGAGGCAGAAAATCTGAGCAAGGCATTTTTACGGCAGAAAAAGCAAACCGGGATAGAAAAGGCAAATTTTCCACAGCTGTAGGATCTTAAATCTATCAAAGCAAAATGCACGTATGCCGGATTGGTCAAATCTTTTTTTAAAAATAATTGTTATCTACTAATCCAACACTTGGAGCTTACTTTGCAAAATAAAGCCATACCTCAGATTCTTTACAAACTCAGATGCTCCCTTCAATAATTCCATATTAATTCTTTGCACTCATTTACTCAACATGCCCTAACTCACTGTTCTAGTAAGAAGCTAATACTTATTCACGGAATATACAGAATGCTTGCAACTCTCCAGAGAAAATGCATACAGTGGTACCCCGACTTAAGAGCAGCTCAACTTAAGACCAATTCGTCTTAAGAGCAGAAAAGTGTTGGCATTTTAACTGCCACCTTACAAATTTTAGATATGGTCAGCTCGACTTATAAATATATTTTCTTTTCTTCTTTTCTTTTCTTTTCCTTTTTGATATTTTTAAACTTATTTTTTCATTTTTTAAGATAGATACCCTGACTGAAGAGTAGTTCGACTTAAGAGCATGCATTCAGAATGGACTGAATTTGTAAGTTGAGGTACCACTGTACTTCCATGGCTAAGAGATAATACAAAGAGTTGACAGAAGAGAATATGGGCCAATGAATTGCAGAGAAATAAGGCAGGGGAATAAGGACATTTCAGCTTCTCTCATTCATGTGCCCCCTGGATGACAACTTCCACCCTTGCCAAGACAACCCTTGTTCTATTCTGTCCCCTTCTTACTTGAAGACTTCAAAAGCAACCACGTGGCTCCAAGATTCCCAGAAGACTGCTGGGGAGGACCCCATGAACATGCGAGAGTGAGTTGGTCCAAATACTACAAGATTTATTCAAGGAGACGCCTCTGAATCAACCAGAGAAGAGCTGAATCAACTATTACAGGGGTGCCCAAACTTTTTGTAAGGAGGGCCAGATTTGGTGGCTGAGAATGTGTCGGGGGGGCAGTTGCTCCCCGACCCTGCCACCCCACTGCAAGCCCCACCCACTGACCCATAAGCCCCACCCACTGACCCCCTGCAACCCCACCCACAGGAAGGAAGGCAGGAACCAAGGGAGGGAGGGAGGTGAAAACCAAGAGAGGAAGGAAGGAAGGTGGGGAACAAGGGAGGGAGGAAGGTGGGGACCAAAGGAAGCACAGGGAGCCTGTTTAAAAAAGCATGGGGCGAAGGAGCGGGAGGGAGGGGCAGACCAGCCAGCCACGGGCCACTCAAATTGGCCTCATGGGCTGGATTTGGCCCCCAGGCCAGACTTTGGGCACGCCTGAACTATTATCTAAATCCCATTCATTCAATGGATCTCTCCTACCTGGAACTACCAACTGGATTCAGGTCCTTGCAGCTTGCTTTCAGCTGCACAAAGCAACTCTCTGGTTCGTCTATGAACCAACATTACTACATATCCTGGTGGCTTTCTCCAGTTTTAAACCACACAGAAGTGTCCCATCGGTGTGTTGTGTTTACAGAAGCACAGTTACAGGGTGGGTAACACTTTTAATGGATCACCAATAAGGTAAAGGTCCCCCCCCCACATGCGTGCTAGTCGTGTCCGACTCTAGGGGCGGTACTCATCTCCGTATTCAAGCCGAAGAGCCAGTATTGTGCAAGTCCGTGGCCACATGGCAGGCATGGCTAAAAGTAAACACTGTTTTAATTTCCCACTTTTTACGGCAGTACCTATTTATCTACTTGCATTTACATGCTTTTGAACTGCTAGGTTGGCAGGGACTGGGTTTATCAGCAGGAGCTCGCTCCGCTGCGTGGCACCCAGAATTCGAACCGCTGAGCTGCCGACTTTGCAGCCAACAGTTTTCAGAGCCTTAGTCCACTGACCCACCACGTCCCCTGGATCACCAATATTTACTAACAAAATAGAAACATAAATCATTTCATCAGTTCTGGATAAATCAAACAGTCATTTTACATGTAACTATCAGTGATCCAATAAAAATACTGTCCAACCTCAAAACTCTGTTTCCATGAATGGAACATGGATGTGGTTTTTCCCCCTACATAACTCAAAAGACCCTCTCTACAGGTTGAACCAATCTCCATTTAAGTAGTATTTGCCTCTGGGAGTGCACAAGACTACATATCTGTCTCCTGATACCACCCCCCTGCATCTGGCCCTCAAAGTACCCTGTTTTTAAGCCTGGAGATTGCACATCCCCATAATGACTTGTAACCTGTGACGGACTTTCCCTCCAGGAATCTGCCCAATTCCCTTTTGAAGGCATCCGAGCCAGATGCCATCACCGCCTCCTGTGGCAGGGAGTTCCACAGATTAACAACACGCTGGGTAAAGAAGTATTTTCTTTTATCTGTTCTCACTCTCCCAGCCCTCCATTTGAGTGGATGTCCCCTAGTTCTGGTATTTTGGGAGCGGGAGAAGAGTGTCCCTCTATCCACTTTAATCATGCCCTGTATAATTTTGCAATTCTCCTCAGGCACCTTTTTTTCCGGAGTAAAGAGCCCCAAATGTTTTAGCCTTTCCTCATAAGGGAGGTGCCCCAGCCCCCTTATGAGGAAATGCCCACAACACATGAGCAGGAACCTCTTCTGTGAATGAGTGAGCATAAAACTGCCAACAAGGAGACAGACTAGAATGGGACACAGACAGGCTGAGGCAGGCAAACCCAATCTGCAGCGCTAACTACAAGGCCCTACAGCCACATCCCACCTCACCCGTATTCCACTTACAACATTTTTATCTCCAATAAAATACATTTCTTGCCCAGTAAAGCCAAGGTGATGAATGAGTTCCTCAGGGTTCCTTTTCAGTGTTACAGCTGTACTGTACTTCAATGTAATGAGAGAAGTGAACAAAAATAGTCCTAATGTAAACATGAACTGGGGGTGAGAGGGAATGAGCTTATCGCCACATAACTAATGCCCAACAATCTAACTGCATCTTTATGTCTGATGTAGTTTTATGGGATAAGGCAGATGTTTTCTGAAAGTAAATCAAGCTCCTTTACGATACGTTGGGAAATGTTCTCTGTTCAAACATGTTCAAGCACCATTTTGTTGTTTTGCTTTCCCCAAAGCAGAGGTAGCAATGCAAACTTAGTTTTCGAAAGCGCACCAATCCCAGACCGGTTGAGTGGCGCACAGCTCCTTTTGAAATCATGAAGGGCTGTGTGTGTGCAAGAGGAGACTGCCTCTGTTCCAGTAACAGCAGAATGAAAGGAAGCAACCCCAGAAAAAGTGCTGTGTGAACAAAAAGTTCCTGCCACCAATGTTCTGAGAGACACCGAGCCTCCTCAAATCTCTCCCAGAAACATAATAGTCATGGAAGCCTAAGCAAATCCCATTTCATCTCCCGTGATCAGTGGAATGTTAACTATCTTTTCCAGCGAGGAAATGAAACAAATGTTTCTCTTGATAGATTTAAAAAAAGGGAGAGAGAGAGAGAGAGAGAGAGAGAGAGAGAGAGAGCATATGGGCTTACCGGACCCTGGAGATTCCCATCTTCTCGATCAATGCTCCCTCTGGAGAGCCTCACGTCGGGTTTCTAAGGAAATGAAAAGAGATGTGGTTTTGTACTGGGGGTTTAAAGAGCCTTACAAGTCAAACAACCTCGCAGTTTGAATTCTTACTAATAGAAGGGACTAAAGAAAGCACTGCTGGAAAAAGCAGGAGGGGGGGGAGGAGAGGAACCACATATGCTTTGACTAATACAGACGCTATTACATTCCTTCTCTTCATGCCCCTGCCCTGTCCCCCGGAGCATACGCTTGCAAAATCCAGTAACTCAGCCTTCCAGCAGCTTTGTAAAGAACACCCTACTTTGCTCTTTCGGTTTGTACATAAAAAAGACTTTGAGATAAATATTGATAGTACCATTTCCCCAATACAACATTGGAAAACCTGCATTTTAAGTCTCCCAAGAAGAAGAGGAGGAGGAGGAGCAGCAGCAGCAGCAGCAGGAGCTGACGTTTCTTGCGCTTATAGTCCTAACAGTGAATTTTTCAACCACAGGATGAGAAACGCTGCACATTAATTCCTGTTTCCTGCTTGAGGAAGGCTTAAACGTACTTGGCTTCATCTCCAAGCTTCCCAAATGGGGCCAATTACCAATGCTCTTTAAAAGCACAGAGACACAGAAAAACTCTTAGGCAGCCGGGAACGGAATATTCCTCCTCCTCCTTCTCTGTTAGCAGGCAGAGAAATCAGCAGACTTCACCTCTCATTATCTCTTATGAAAAGCCACAGAGAGATAAAGGCGAGCATTTTAAAAATGAAAGGGTTTGTGGGTGGCGGGGGGGGGGGGAGATCAGGTCCATATTACAATAGTGAATTCTCCAATACTGAAAACTGAACTGCAGAACAGAACTTCTGAAATACCTACCAGAGGAAGATAAAATCCCAAACTTTTTTTTAACACAAACCAAAGATTCAAAAAAGTAACTTTTTGACAATTAAAACATTGATTTAAACTTTATTTAACCACTTTTACACATCTGGATTATCTATATGTATTGTACATGACTATAAAAATACATCCAACATCAGCAGCACAACAGATATACAAGGCAAGAAGGGGGCATTATGTAAAATGTGAGGTCAAATACAGGCTAAAACAGAACACAGTAATTGACGCCTCCGACTGTAGAGTCAAAGGCTAGGAACTGGATTCCCCACTGTATCTTCTTCTTAAGTCCCTTCCAGTTTTACAGTTCTAATATTATTATTATTATTTACCTTCATCAGCAGCTTAGAAGAATAGAATCGTTTATTTCAAACATTTATTTATTGTTTTAATTCTCATTACCTGATGCAGATTACTAAGCAAGGACACCAAAGCTGGAACCTCAGCTGAATCGTAAATGTATTAGGTAGCTTTGGCCAACTACTGCCATGACCTCAGTTTGCGAAATTAATGCATGCTCTGGGATGTTTCGTATTGTGGAAAATTCATAAACCGGAAATACACAGGGCAGAATGCATCCTGGGTACTTTTTTCACAATGCAGTAAGAAAAAAAATCATAAACTGAGGTAGTGCGAAAAAAAAAATGTAAACCAAGGTATTATTTTCAATGGATTTCCTTTCGTGAACCAAAAATAATGTTAATGGAGGCATTCGTAAACCGAGGTAGACCTGTACTCTGTTGGTCAGTAGTAGATCTGCCTCATAGGATGTTAGGAAAATGCTAAACTCCTTTGGAGGGCATTGTCTACATCTCCTGCTTCTCCTCTTGCTCTGATGAATGAATGAATGAATGAATGGATGAATGAATGGATGAATGAATTTACAGTATTTACTATACCACCCATCTGACAGCAGGCCCACTCTGGGCAGTTCACAACACAAACAAACAGCAGAAACAGTAATTAACACAAAACAAGAATAACAAAATAAAACTACCCACATTAAATCACATCCCAGTACCATTTAGAAACACAGAAGCAATCATGGATTATGTTGTCCCTACACAAATAAAGAATTGGTGGCTGAACGACAGTTCTCTAGATGAAATTCTCGTCACCCCTAGATAGCATGATCCATATAGAGAGGAACCATGAGAGTTGAACAATTTCTAGAGTATACCATATCTCTCCACCTATGGGTCAAGATCCTGAAAACATCTAAACATTGGTTACAGGGGTAATGGACGGAGGAACTCCCTACCACAGGATGTGGGGATGGAATCTGGCCTGGATGCCTTCAAAAGGGGATTGGACAGATTCCTGGAGGAAAAGTCCATCACAGCTTACAAACCATGAGGGAGATGTGTAATCTCCAGGCTTAAAACTGGAGTACTTCAAGGGCCAGATGCAGGGGAGTGGTATCAGGAGACAGAGATCTAGTCTCGTGCGCTCCCGGACGCATTTGGTGGGGCCACTGTGAGATACAGGAAGCTGGACTAGACGGTTCGTTGGCCTGATCCAGCATGGCTCTTCTTATGTTTTTATGACCTGACTTGTTCACCTTTAGGAGGGGCCCTGCCTTAAAACTACAAGGGATTGTTTCTAAGACTACAAAAGGACTCCATTTAAAAAGCACTTTAACAAAGTGCAATGAGGGGAAGGAAACACCTTGTCTCCCAAGAACAACTAACATGAAACCCTTACTCAGATCTCCTTGTGTTCTCGAGTCCTCCCCTCGCCCATTTTCTGCTTTTCCTGCCATATGTGATGTCCCGTTTCCACTCAAGACCTCCTTGGAGATTCGGGGAAATTTCAGAAGGAAAATCCGATAGTGATGTTCTGCCTTCAAAACAATCCTGATGCTGGGTGCAACATTCCCTCTAAACCAGGCCTGCCCAAAGTCCGGCCCGGGGGGGGGGGGGCGCGGCAAATCCGGCCCGCCAGGCCATTCTGAGCGGCCCGCAGCTGGCTGGCCCACCCCTCCCTCCCCCTCCTTCACCCCTTGTTTTTTTAAAAGAAAGTGGGTGGGGCTTGCAGTGGGGTGGAAGGGTCGGGGAGCAACCGGCCCCTGACACATTCTCAGCCACCAAATCTGGCCCTCCTTACAAAAAGTTTGGGCACCCCTGCTCTAAACTGTGCAGCTGCGTGGCTCAGCAGCGCCAGACCGGGATGGCTCCTTTACTTCCGGTCAAAGCTGGGGGACCCATCCAGCACTCTGGAAGATTATAGGGAATGTTGGCTGGATGCATGCCAAATGCGAATCCTGCAACCGATTACTTTTTAAAAAAATGGATATCCTGCCAGTGAACTGATCAGAAATGCCAGTCCTTCAGCCCTCTTTCTATGGCTTTCAAAACTGTGGCTGGTTTAATTTTTTTCCCCTGTCTGACTTTGGGAGCAGCTTCTCAGCAGCCTATATAAAAGGGAAATTGGAGAAGAAGAGATGGTGGATTCTACAGCCTAGAATTAAAGATTTTTGTTTGCTTTGTCCTCCTCTGACAGTTTAAAAAAAGCTTATACAGCCTATATGGCCTTCATTGAATCCACAGCCTCACCCATGTCAGTGATTTGGGGCAATTATTTCTAGCATCCTCTAAGTATCCTCTAGATTTCGTTCTGAGCCTTTTGTCCCAACTTATTGTCCTGGACTTAACAGGGCAAAATGGACAGTGACTACTTCCGGGCAAGCACCACAAGAGGGAAAAGTGCACACAGACTTCCACATTTAGCTGAGTTCCTTTGGGAATGCCAAGGATATCATTAGCACCGACTCACCCCCTCTCTGCTGAGAAGAACTGGAGGGCTTTGCTGCATTCCATGTGGTTTTTCATTAATTCAGTGGGAAAAATGCATATGCCGTTCTTAATAAAGGAAAAAACTACAGGCTTTATTTTTTTTTCAGCCCTTCTTAAAATAAAAACCCAACTTTAGCAGAAATTTCCATTAATTTCCCTGTTCGTGTTTCCATGCCTTTAATCTATCTAGGACAAATACTGAGCTTTATATATTTGGCATATTTGTAAATTCACCCACCCATATAGATAAATAAATTAATAAAAGGAAACCATGTCAGCTATTCCATCTTTAACATGGAGGGGGCCTTTCATCTGTCATAAACACGGATACCTGGCTGAAAACATGGGTAGTACTCATGTACAGTATGTATCTTGCAATATGACATGGGGGCAAGTCACAAAAAGGCTACATACTGGAAACAGAATTTAAAAAGCAGATGCAGTGTTTGACAGTTTGAGAAAAATAAGGCTGCAGACATCTGAATATAACATTATACTGATGTTTGGAGATGATTTTCCTCTGGAACTCTGCTTCTAGGTCTCAGTTTCCAACTTATCCACATAATGGGTATCCTGCTCAGTCCTATGCCCTCGAGTTAACTGCCACCACCACCACCCTGATGCATAACATAAGTGGAAATGAGGATTTAAGAGTGAATTGACCAAAACAGGCATAATGTATTTCTTGCTTCTTCCACAGAGTGCAGAGGGCAACCCAGGACCTCAAATCCTCTCCGGTTCCAAGTAGAAAAATGACCCGATGAATAATAAAGTCTATCTCATTTTAAGGGTTTCTGCAGAAAACCAAGTACTGTAGCTCCTTTGGGCATGGTATGAAATAGCATAGTCCACAGCTAGTCTTGCCTACACAATGCACAACCTCAAGTGGGCCACGGCTCTCTCTATTCCATTAAAAGCTGAACAGAATTTCCATAAGTGAAGTGTCATACAAAAACCATATCCTGAGGACAAGTATTCATGTGTCCTAATCTTACATCATGGCAGCACATTCTATGCTGGAAAATCGTTAAGAAAACAGTTAAAAATAAACCCGCCAGTACAGTATAATACTGCCTTATACAGCTCAGACATGTCTGGAATGCTTTATACCTGTGAGCATACTCCATTATCCAGGTGAGGTTATCCGGAAGTTGAGTCATGGCAACTGGACTTCTTTTCTTGGGAGATTGAAACATTTCACAACTCATCCAAGTAGCTTTGTCAGACTGATTACAGAATGACAGGATTACAGAACATTTCCTACAAGGAATGTTTAAGTGGGCTTCATATAGAGTGTTATGGGGGAGAGGTTTTAAAAGGTGGGTAGCAGGAGAGAGCTCGATGAAATTATGTAATCGAGACAGAAGTGCATCAGGTTGCAGTACTCACTGCTACAACTTGTTATGCCACACTAGGTTTTATACGGAACCCGAGATAGTTAACTTTTGGATTGCAGATCCCAGAATTCCTCTGCTAGCATGGCCAGTTGGGGATTCTGGGAGTTATAGTCCAAAAATGAATTTCCCCAAATTATAGCATTCTGTAACAGCTTTGTGGCCAGCCCACGCAGAGCTATTTTGATCATTTTGGAACACAAAATGACATTCAGATAACTAGAATGAGGATGTCTTCTCAACACAAGGGTTTCTGCATGTGCCCCAAATAATATGCTTATTCGCTCTATCTTGTTAATTCTTTATATATATATTTAAAATATATGATTTATAAAGCCTGCTTATTGTTTTATGCAAAGCAGTTGTAAAGTCCAACAGCATTAAGCCAGTGGCCAATGTTTGTGGAGTATTCTCGGGGCGGGGGGGGGGGGGAGACTGTGTTTTATCAGAAACTTTTAAAGAGAAGATTGAAGGATTGGTAGAATTATAGCACCAGTAATAGAGAAACTATACTGGTTGGTGACATGAGTTATCCTAAGGGAAGGAATCCCTAGTAGTCACAGCTGACGGGGTTATGTGCCCTACCACCTCTGCAGCCTGGGTCATGCTCTCTAGTGGTCCCAGGACTCCACCCATGTCATAATGCCAGAAAAACGGGTTAGTAAACTACATCTCAGCATCTAGGAATATAAGTTGGAAATGGCTATTTCAGTAGCTAACTATTTCATTACATTTTTAAAAACTCAAGTCTGTCTTTTTTGTTTGTTTGTTTGTTTGTTTAGACCCTGCCCATCTGATATAGAAGACCACTCTGGGCAGCTTACAGCATTAAAAATAGTGAAACAATATATGGTACATAGTATCTGGAGGTTGAGTCATGGCAACTGGGCTTCTTTCCTTGAGAGACTGAAACATTTCGCTGCTCATCCAAAGAGCTTCATCAGTCTGAGGGAAGTTAGTGGCGACTGACGAAACTGCTCGGAATAGCAGCAAAATGTTTCTATCTCTCAAGGGAAAAAAAAGAAGTCCAGTTGCCATGACTCAACTTCCAGATAACCTCACTTGGATGACTGAGAATCTTCACAGACAATATACATAGTATAAAATGACCACAACCAATATGACAAAAATCTATAACAAAGGGGGAAAAAATAACATAAAACAAAATCAACTATCACAATATTACACTTAAATTACGGTTGTGGTGGTGGCAAGAGGTAATTTGGTTGGTCAGAGATTTAAAGTCCAAGTTGGTCAGGAAAGGCCTGTTGAAAAAGCCATGTTTTTATTTGCATTGTAAAAGTGTCCAGGGAGGGGGCGAGTGAAATCTCAGAAGAGAGGTTGTTCCAAAGATTTCAGGCAACTACCAAGAAGGCACATGGCTGAGTCTTTTCCTTTCGTGCCTCGCTTAGAGTTACCGATTGTAGACGCCCAGTTTGGGACGAACATGTACCTATGGGCAAAATTTGGCGGACAAAGGCATTATGTCCGGTAACAAGATCCCAAACCTCAAACCAACATTTTCCCAGGGGAGTTAAGTATTCTTCCTCTAACACGTTTGCTTTTGATGTTAGGGAGATTAAAATATTGTTACATTAGTACTGTGTTTGCTTCTTTGGGATTCTGTCCCACTCCAGTCCAGGAACAGCCAGATAAAGGAATCAAACACACGGCAGAGATAACACAGATACTTCCCACACAATCAGAACATGCCTCAAACAGGCAGGGAAAAGACCCGCTCAATGCCACTTTCCTACAGAATCTGACTCAGGCAAAACAAGGCAACCATGCGGAAAGCAGCACAATTATATAATGCATGCAGTAAGTAATGTGTGAAAAACTGGGCTATGTATACAACCAGACAAGAGACAATAAGTTATTTTTTTTATATTCATTGCTGGATTTTTCATAGTTCTCAATTTATATTTATATTTATTTATTATTTATTTATATTTGATTTATACAGTATACCGCAACCATCTAGCAGAAAGCTACTCTGGGCGGTTTACAAACACAATTCAGATTTATTTATTTATTTATTTATTTTATTTTTATATTTGTATCCCGCTTATCTCCAACAAGGACTCTAAGCGTAGATACTTTCCATAATTTTTTTCCAGCAGTAAGATTTCTGATTGGTCCAGAGCATCACAAGAGAAATCCAATCATTTTTCTTAGCCGGTCATCTCCACAGCATTGGATTTATTTCCTTTTGTGCAGAAGTAACAACCATAAAGTTGTTGCTGACTTTTTGCACCAACCACGTGGTATTATTCAAACTTCATTCATGCAAAGCTATGTTGTTTCCAAAACACTTAATCAGCTGCCTTCTCTTGCCACAGGAGAATGCTGTGCTACTATGTTTCATGCAAGGAAAGAAAAATGCTATTTCTAAGCAAAGTACAGACCATTCTCAATCATGTCCCACTCAAAATATTCAGTATTGGCAAAGAAAGTATTTAAACCTTTTTATTAGCCAGACAAAAACCATACTTCCCCGAAGAGTATGACACATGCTTCTCAAGTGCCCCTAACTGTACAGAAAGACCTCCAAAAGTGGTACTGTTGCTATGATGGCCACCTGTGATGGCCCCCAATGAAATATATCACATCAGGCACAAACATTTTGTGTGTGTGTGCTGTGTTGTTACAGTTGTGACTGACTCTTCGTGACCCCATGTCCATGGAGTTTTCTTGGCAGGAATACTGGAGTGGTTTGCCAGTTCCTACTCCAGGCGCCTACAGCACCTGGTATTCCCTGGTGGTTGCCCATCATAACCAAGGCCAACCCTGCTTAGTTTCTGAAATCAGGCGAGATCGGATGTACTTAGGGCATCTAGACAGCTGCCAAACATTTTAGGTAACCTTAAGGAAAGTCACAAACACATACACACATCTGAGAGGCTACTACTATTGATCAACATTACATGGTTATTGCAATGATTGCAAAGATAATGCAAGTGTGGAATAATAAGTCATATGCAGATGTTCTAATATACCTTCCCACGTAGAATCATAGAATTATAGAGTTGGAAGAGACCTCATGGGCCATCGAGTCCAACCCCCTGCCAAGCAGGAACCCCTTCACAATATTTCCGACAGATGGCCATCTAGCCTCTGCTTAAATACCGTCAAAGAAAGAGACTCTACCACCCTCCGTGGCAGCATATTCCACTGCCGAACAGCTCTAACTGTCATGAAGTTCTTCCGAATGTTCAAATGGAATCTCTTTTCCTGTAGTTTGAAACCTATATATGTATATAACCTATATATGAAATAAATCTACAAGTAATGACTGCATTTTATGTCATTCGTGTATCACTTCTTAATTTAAGAAGCTTTGAAAGCAACATGTTTTGAATTCTTCAAGCACTCTGATGTGGTATTTAAATATTACCCAATTTCTATCTCAGCATATACTGTATAATGATATAAAAAATTTGGAATTTTCCTTCTGTATCCTTGAAGTTGTCTGGCTCCTCCTGCACCTAAATCTGCAGAAATCTCTCTTTATTTTCTAATTTAAAAATGGCTTATGGACCATTGTACTGTCTGCAGCAACAAGACTGGTCCTGAGATGATTCATTTTTCCCCACAGCTCTACCAGGCAACCTGTGGCACATATGCAATTACTGTATATGAAATGTCCACAACAAAGGTGTTCCTGCAATGACTCTGGCCTACAGTGTTCTGATCTCTGCTCACTGCTGTAATTCATGTATATGAAAGAGAATCATTGATTCACTTCTTAATGAAGAGATATCTGATGAGAATGACCTTGATTAGGACATTGTGGTTGTAGTCCGAAAAATGCTAAGTATTTCCAAGCTCCAGTTGTACAAAAAAATCCACAAGCTAGGCTTCCGATGCAACGCTTGGGGATAAAGGTTTATGGATCACGGGGTGGGGTGGGGTTATGGCACTCTGTTTGATGAGAATGATCAAAAACAAGAAGCCCAAGTGACAACGCATCTAACAGGCAGAAACGATAGCACATACAAAAGCAGAACAGTAGAAGTCATTCATTACCAGGAATCTCTCTTCTTTTTCCAACCACCTCTGGTCTTCCTCCATCTCTTGCTGCTGCCGTATCAATCGCTCCTCCATTAGATGTGCTGGCAGACCTTGCCCCATGCCTCGCAGGTCCAAACTGCCCGAGTCCTACAACAGCAGGTATCGGATGAGGTGAAAAGGACCGAAAGGAACATTTTAAATAATTGTTTGTTTGTTTTTCCAACCATGATCATCAGTAATGTACAACTTAAAGAATTTTACACTAAATTTAAAATCTTGCTTTAAAGCAGTGGTTCTCAACCTGGGGGTCCCTAGATGTTCCTGGACTGCAACTCCCAGAAGCCTCCACCACTCGCTGTGCTGGAAGGGACTTCTGGGGGTTGCAGTTCAGGAACATCTGGGGACCCACCAGTTGAGAACCACTGCTTTAAAGCAATTTTAATTACAATTGAAAATTAAGTGCCATTAATCTTTATGATACATGAAATCTGAATATGAGAGAATTCTCAGCTTAGTCATACTCTTAGGACTAAACTAATTAATTCAAATATAAGTAAAATTGCTAGGAAATTTGTACAACAGAGATGTGGCATTTTTATGTCCAACAAAAGGTATCTACTGGATTGAAAAGGAGCTAGAACGTATTTTCAGAGTTGGCAGAAATGCCCTCTAATTCAGTTGCTGTGGTCTAGGCTTTTGAATTAATCACAGGAATTATAGGGTAGCCGGATCTAACTCTTCTGTCCTTATTTTCCTTATTTTCAAGTGATAGCACCTAATTCCTAAACCAAAGATTGATTTTTGCTGCATGGCAGCACATTTGGAGATTGCCACAAACTAGAGAGGAACATGTAATTTAACTTTACATGCATGGAGAAATAGAACGTGCCATATAACCCTAATGGAAAAAATAACTTAGCAGATCAAATTACTGAAGCATCCTCACTTCCAAAATGATATTCTCAATACATGGTTTCCTTTTATTAGTTATGGTAATAAGAATAACAAGTACTATTTTCCACCAGTCTCTCATGCCAATCTTTGGTGCAATACTCTGATACAGGTGGTAATGGTGTGGGTTGCTTCAATAGAGATCAGATTATGAACTATTATTTTGTTTGAATAAGAAACTCAAAACAAACAAACAAAAGCGTTGCATTTCAAAGACTGACTGCTTTTAATATAATCTTTTGTGGAATGTTGTCCACTTCTTCAGTCATATGAGTAACCTTGTTTTTGTTGTTTTCATGTTCTTTCAATAAAGGAAAACAAGACAAGGAAAAGAAAATAAAGGATAGCTGGAAAAACTGGCCAGATTTAGAGAAGTCAGATATGAGACTTAAAAGCAATGCGTGTGTAAGGAACTTCCTCTAAAGAAACTCAAGTCTCACAGGAGATTTAAGGAAGGCTATGGATTAAAAATCATCCAGGGCTGGAAAGGTTTATTACAAACTACAAACTAGTGCAAACCAAAGTTGTGGTGCTTTTCTCCTCCTTTGTGATAATCCAGTGTGGATTGGCATGTTGGTGGCAAGCAATGACAGCACAAGATGGGGAAACATCATGCCCCATTTTTCATTCTGAAAAACGATATTTACTGTATGTGCATTTTGGAATGTGCAGTTTTAATTACAGCTTACATTACAGGTTATAAATGGAGGTGGCATGGAGGAGGAAAAATCAAAGGTATGATGGTGGTTGAGGGAGGAGCTCTCGGAGGTGATCAAGGAGGTGGGGAAGGGGTAGTTCCTTATGGACCAAAACTCGATGTATCTTTAAAAACTAGAACGAAAAAAGAACCAGATGGGGAGCCATTTTGAACTGCTGTATGGCTTGACATCATGTGCTGTATATAATAGTAGCTGCAGTACACTCAATCCGGTTTGGCCAGAGAATGCAGCTTTAGCCCAGATGACGGTAAAAACAACAGGTCTCTCATGGCCCTCCTCCTAATTCTTGGTTTTCCCTAGTGTGGGGGACTCTCAGAAGATCAACCAGGAAAAAGACAGGTGAATGAGAACAATGTGAAAGCAGCGTCATAATAGGGAGTTAAGGCTGCCAGAGCCAAGGGTTCATCACTTGGAGTCACAAACTGAAAGGCTATGGATACTTAGCTGTAGTTAAAATTGAACAAAACTTTAAAAAGTGAATGGTTGTTCAAGGAATCCAGTTTCAGAG
Organism: Phrynocephalus versicolor; assembly: GCA_023846285.1. Taxonomy (NCBI): domain Eukaryota; kingdom Metazoa; phylum Chordata; class Lepidosauria; order Squamata; family Agamidae; genus Phrynocephalus; species Phrynocephalus versicolor. Next base: position 4,240,270 of record JAHTLZ010000204.1, on the reverse strand, counting down.
TACTTGTTGGCACTGGTCAGGTTTTTAATATGTATGGTGCTAGACAGCCCACTGCACACCATACAAGCTAGTTTAAAAATAAAATAGGAGGGACCAAGGTCTTGGGCCAGCAAACCACTTGGAAGAGATGGCTGAATACAGTCCTTATATGCCACTACAATCCCTGAATTGATGACTCCGGTAGGGAAGAACTGGTTTCCCCAACCCGTTACTAGAATAATTGCAAATCCTAGAAAATACCCCAAAGCTGCAGAATTCTGAGAACTGTGGTTTAATTCAGGCTCTGGGAACACCAAAATTTAGATGTATTTTCTAACTCAAAGATTGAGATATAATACCTAGAGACGAGCAAGTAAGAATTCGCTAGGAGTGTGGTGTATCAGCAGGCTAGGGCACTGAAAACTGTCAGCTACAAAGTCAGAAGCTCAGTGGTTCGAGTCCCGGGTGCCGTGCAGCGGAGCGAGCTCTCGCTGATAACCCCAGCTCCTGCCAACCTAGCAGTTCGAAAGCATGTAAATGCAAGTAGATAAATAGGTATTTCCTTAAAAAGCAGGAAGGTAAAACAGTGTTTCCTTGCAACCATGCTGGCCACATGGCCATGGACTTGCACAACACTGGCTCTTCAGTTTGAATATGGAGATGAGCACCGCCCCTAGAGTTGGACACAACTAGCACACATGTGCGGGGGAGGGGGGACCTTTACCTTTACCTATAAGTAAGAATTCAGAGCAAGTAAGATCTCTTGTAGAAAGAGAGGCTGGAAAAAGCAAGCCATGGGCTTTTCTGCAGAGGAAGAGAAGAGTGAATATTCTGCATTCCAAGAAAAAAGAAGAATGTGACACTGAGGCTAACATGGGATTCTGTTTTCCCCAAGGCACCAACAGCTGTGTGACCGGCCTATCACTGTCATCTGCCTGTGTCTGCTGTACTGTAGCAGTTTCAATTCCTCTAAAGATCCTCTGGGGCACTTAGCCAGCTGCCTCAGAGAAGCAACACAGTTCAGAAGTACAGATGGGCCCTGGCCTCCCTGTCCCACCTCCTCTGGGCATGGCCTCTGAGATGGCACCCACTGAAGGAGAAGGGGTAGGAACTGCTAAACACTACTTGTTCATCCAAATGCCGAACCAGCACGAAGCGCAGGACTGGCGGATTGTGGCCATCTCTCTTGAGGAGTGTTATGGTTTTCATCAGGAACATACGCCTCTCTCAGGCATTTGAAGTGAGTGTATGCAAGTGGGGAATCATAGAATCCTAGAGTTGGAAGAGACCTCAAGGACCATCCAGTCCAACCCCCTGCCATGCAGGAACCCCCATCACAATATTTCCGACAGATGGCCATCCAGCCTCCGCTTAAAAACCTCCAAGGAAGGAGACTCCACCACCCTTTGTGGCAGCATATTCCACTGCCAAAGATCTCTAACTGTCATGAAGTTCTTCCTAATGTTCAAATGGAATCTCTTTTTTGCTCATATATAGCCCCATACCACTTCAAGCAGTCTCTGTGCGGTTTACAGTTTTTAATTATAGTATGCAGGCTACACATCCCCTCCCCCCAGCAAGCTGGGTACTCATTTTACCAACCTTGGAAGGATGGAAGGCTGAGTCAACCCTGAGCCTGCTACCTGGGATTGAACCCCAAGTCGTAAGCACAGTTTTACCTGCAGTATGGGCATTTAACCACTGCGCCACAAGGCTCCTTGCACTCAACTAAATGCAATCAAAAGGCTCAGTACAATACAAAATGCAGGATTACCAACTGCAGGGAGATAACAACTCAGTACAAATTCAAATGACTTTTATCTGCAAAGTGCTATGCACATTTTCACAGTGGGCTGCTGAATGGTCTGTTACAGTTCCACCTGTGTTACCTTTGATTTCTCAAATAGATGAGAAGCAATTACCTCCATGTTGGGTTGCCACATGGAAATTTCTGGAGGCCGATGGTTCCAGGAATCTGTCTGATCCAAGAGAGAGGCCTGGCCTGGATAAATGCTACCAGCCATAGCTGGAATTCCATGAGAACTGGGATAGCCTGAGACCTGCCAAAATATTGAGAAATGTTTAACTGTACATTCTCTGGTATATTTTTTTGCTACATTTTAAGAATCCGCCACCTTAAACCAAACAGCAGGGCACTTGTTTCTATACATTCAAGGAAGAGAAATGACACCATACATAGCTTCCAGTCACACTGCAACATACCCAATCAATGCTGTTTAAACAAGCACTTCATTTTTAGCACTGTACTGAGAGATTATGTCCTAAAAAGGCAATATTAAAAAGCAAAGCAAAGCAAAGTGTTCTGCTTATATACCGCCCCATAAAACTCCAAGCACTCTCTGGGCAGTATACAATTTAATATAAAATGTTCTTCCTTATTAAGCACATATTTGAACACTTGACAAATGCATTTTATAGAAACACCAAGTTAATCATTATGAATAATTATTGTACCTACTTTATTCTATACATTCTACTAAATATAGAAACCAGTATATCCTATAAGCTTTTATCTGGGGTGATAGCACACAATGAGCACAAGCAGCTGGAGGATATGCCAACAATTGTTTCATTGTAATTCAAAACCACTTTAAAGTGAGCCTGCACTTGAGAATGTATATCACTACTTCCACTTAAATACACTGCAAGCTTTGAAGGTGTCTGTTCTTGCAATTATTCTGTCAGAAATCTTGTGTAGTACAACATCAACATTAAATAAATGCAAGACAAAAATTAGAGTAGTTTATTCATAAAAATTGGAAAGACTTCATTTTATGTTTTTAAATCAAATATTTATCCCACCTTTCTCATAAAACGACCCAAGACCACTTAAAAGGCCACAAACAGTAAATTATTCAAATTTTAAAAAGATCTTTCGCACTTTTGTGACATTTGCATCTTACAGCCTGAACCAAGAGGTATGAATAAGGAATGTCTCACCTTGAAGACATCTCTTTTTCACTGGTGACATTACATCTCCTGTTTTGTCTTATATCCTAGATTCTCCGACTCAATTACATTTCCTTAAAAAGATGTCAAATTTTGAAATGCCCAATAGTATTGTTTCTTTTTTTAAAAAAAAACTGATCTATACAATTTGGTATACCTTAAAGTGTATTGTGTATTGTGGTCTTTTTAGATGTTGCTAGTAGAGATGGGCTTTTCATTTCGGAAGTGGTCAACTTCCAAAACGAAATGCGGGAACCCAGCTGGCGTTCAGAACCAGAGGGATGAAATCAACCCTTACCTTGTGCTAGGGTCGTGTGGGACTAAACTCCAACAAGGAAGAAGCCTCTGACATAATCTTTTCTTCTCTCTGGAGCTGGCCAATCAGATAGGGAGGCGGGATGATGCATTTCCCTGCACAGCTCCTGATTAGCCAGCACCAGGGAGAAGGAATGATGACATCAGATGTTTTGACTGATTTCATTCCTCCAGTTCTGAACGCCAGCTGAGCTCCCATGTTTCATTTCGGAAGCAGTCCACTTCCGAAATCAAAAGCCCATCTCTAGTTGCTAGAACTACAATTCCTAGCAATCTTCAACTTTGGCTAAATTATATACAACTGAGGAGAGTTGAAGTCCCTTAATGTCTCAAAGACCCCAGATGCCTACAACGGTATGCCTGGATTATGCTTCCCAGATTTAATAAAAAGGAAAAGTCCATGTTGAATAATTGTTGATTCATAGGAGTAAATCAAAATTTAAAATTATGGGTGAGCAATACTTTTACCAAGTATAGCTATAAAAGCAGAAAATGTACAAGCTTTCAAGCTCTACAAAACTCTTACGAGGCTAGAAGGTAAATCACTGAGGAGAGCATAGAAGCACTGAAGGCTCAATATATGGCCTGGCTCTAGCCGTGAAAACTGCATGGCAGCAAGTATGGAAAGCCAAACCAAGCCTCAAGCTGAAAAAATGGGACTTGATGGACCTTGTCTACACAGGCTCAATCAGGTTGGACTGGGTTAAACAGGGTCGTTTTAAGGTCACTTATAAGTCCAGTATGCCATTGGGTGTGAGGTTTTTTGCATCCAAATGACATATATACCTCAAACACTGGTATGCTCCAGCTCCTCTAAAAAGCAAAGAAGAAAACTGATCCTTGTCCCCTCCAATTTTCTCATGCTTCCAGGATGATGTTTTAAAAAATTAAAGCAATGTAGCACATCAGCTCTGCCCTCATTGCTTAAAAAATTGTTTCCTCCCTCTACTCCATGGAGGAGGAGGTAAATTTTTAATCTGCCTATTTAATTTCCCAATTTCCTCACATCAAGTAGTTAAGATGTCTATTTACTAATAATATGAGATATTGAAATCAGTTGAGAAATTTAAGTAGGAAGCTCACTTTGGTTTGATCCCAGCAATCACATACACTGGAAACAAACCAAAATGGAGTAATCCTACTCACACCAACATAGTAGTACCCAGAAAGGGGCAGGTAGGAATGCTCTGGTTCACTTCAGGAATTATAATGTCAGATCACTGGGAGAAAGAGCAAACCAGCTCATGCACACAGTTAACTAAACAGCTGGTCAAATAACTATCCAAGTGCACCCTCAGGCAGGCAGGCAGGACACATAAGATCTGACAAAAAGCCCACTGGTCTTCTTTGCAAAGACAAAGGTGTGTATCTACATGTAGCCACAAGCAAAACACAGAGCATCTTTTGTAGGATTTAGCAGAGAGGAAGATGAACCACTTTCTTTATTTAGCAAAGCTGGAGATTAAATTGAAACTGTAGGGCAAGGAACCAGCTGAGGCCATATGCAAAGATTATTAACTACTCAAATCTGACATTAACCATTCAGTCAAATAAAGGCATCTACCAATGGATTTTCCAAGGAGAAAGGTGGGGTAAAAATACTCTAAAAACAATACATTTTAGATTTCAGCATCTGTTTTTTGTTTTCTGCATCACAGGGCATGTTTTGATCATCCATATAACGACATAGGCTACATCATCCTTCTTATTGCACAGGTTCGAGTCAACTTGTTAAAACAATGATGTAGATGTATCACTTTTCACCTGGTAATGATTGGGCTGTACCATATGCTGTGGACTGGGGTAAAATCCATCACTGGATCTTGGGCTGGGGTAACCGGGTCTACTGGGCTAAAAAGAGAAAGAAATCACTCTCATTATAAGACAAAACAAAAACCTTTAATGAAATTCAGCAAGTATAATTTTCAGAAAGGGGTTGATTTCACGTCTTTAGTCATGCATTTCATCCTCATCAAAACCCATCATTCAACTTTATAGTAGGCAGTAGCTATACAGCATAGAACTTAACTGAGTGGAGAAACGGGCCCAAACTAACAAAATGGATTTGTAGCTAGAAATTATTTTTGTGTTCGGTCAAAAACATTTTTAAAAATCCTCTTCATGTTTTCTTCTGCTGCTTTAGACGAAGCAAAGATTGATAAGTAAAATACAGTAAGTAAAGAATTTTAAAAGGGTAATAGAGAGTTCTTTTTGTACCCAACTGTTGGATGCATCTGCAGGAAACTACTGCAAAAGCCAGATGATAAATTTTGAATGCCAGTATTGGTTTTTGAGTTTGAAGAATTTACCTTTTTATGCTCTGTTTAAAGTCATGTAAGAAATTAGGGCTTGCTCCTACTTAAATATTGTGCATTGCCATTGAAAGAGCAGACATGGGAGGTTCATGAAGCAGGTTCCCCAGAATCCAAGTCAGAAGACAAGCAACACCTCTGTTATTCCCAATAAAAGAACCTTCATTGTTTTCTTTTTCGACATAAACCCAGCCTGTGAAAATGACAACGATACATTCGTCTTCAACGGATGTAAATGTGTTGCCTAAAAACCATATGATTCATATATGAATCACAGTGTGTTATAGCACATTTTTTTCCAGTTCACGGAAGGAAACTGGCAAAACTCCCTAAAATTTTGGCAGATGAGCACAACAAAAAGGTCCGTGTGGGTCAGCATATACAGTGAAGGTGTACAGACAATCAACCTGCCCCTATGCTTTCATCGTTTCGAAGGTCCTGCAAAATGCAGGGGTTAGCACTCTGAAACACTGCAAAGCAAACGGAAAACATTAGCAGAGGTCTGTAGCGTGTTAATCTTGCTTTTGAGATGCTCAAAAGGCCCAAATACTATGCCAGTTCTATGTCATTGTTCTCTAGGGTGATCCAAAAAGTGACATTCACACTGTAAAATGTCTGCCAACCTTTGTCAAAGCATTTGGAGTGGAAAAGACAACGCTGGATTTCCAGGTCTTAAATAGAACCACCAAACTGTTCATTTATACCACTTCAAGGACTATTGCAAAATGAAGGCAAGGGACTGAAAAACTTAAGCACAAGTTTTGTGGGGGAGGTTCCCTCCAAGTTTAGGGGTTTGCAGTCAGCACAACCAGAAATAGGGTTCCTCTCCTGAGATCTTCTCTAATACAACGTATCTGCATTTCTCAGGAAACAAAGGAATCAAGTCTCTTGCTTCATAAATACATCTACCCCTCCATCTAAACAAATATAATCTTTTAATTAAATGTCAGAAGTCTCATAGGTAATTCAAAGAGACAACGGTTAGAAATTAATGTTAAAGATTTCACTACTTGATTCAATACATATCTGAGCAATCAACTGATGGGTAAAGAAACAAACCAGAATTCAAACCTTTTTGGAAGCTAAACAGTTTTGTCCTGAAAACTTACACCCACTCCCCCATAATTAGGTTCCATTAAATTAAGTTCAGTTTAGCCTAAGCGATGTATAGGATTTGCAGTGTTACTTTAAATTCAGGCCAAACAATACCTTACTAGATAACCCAATTATTTTTTTATATGTACAATTTTTTTCTCTAGAAAAACACACCTTCCATATTATATCTATAACCTGGTTAAAGCTAATAGTGCTAAAAGGATGCCAAAAAGTGGTTTGGGTATGTCCTATAAATTCTGATTAAGTTCCAGAAACTTACATTACACTCCAGTGTGTGCTTCTGTATACTCTCATGAAGTTATACTGCAGAGACCAGTATATTTAGATTCACAACAAGAAAAAAAGGAGGGGGAAGAGAAGGTAAACCTAGAATACTTTGCTATTTATCTACTGCCAGAGCCTATCTTGAGCTCAAAGAAAAGCACAGACACCACTTTCAAAACCATTAAGTGCTGATCAGGTCCTCCTGCTCATTAATCATAGCTTTCAAAGGATTTAGCTCTGTGCTTTTTCTTAAGCTGCAATTCACTACCTATTTAAAAAGTTAAAGAAAACAGTTAAATCTGCTTAAGGTATGTGGTAAGGATGTTTAGCATTTAATGTCTTTAAACAATGCTCTGAGATACTAGTGTCAGCTTGTTATTATCCCCATCTGGCATTTATGTACTTATGTGACTGCATATACTCAGGGCTCCCGGCTAGTGAATCAGACAGCTCAACAAGTTGATTTCAGTCCTCTGAACTGACGATGCCCTCTATCCTGAAGAGTTAAGCAAAGGTGGTAAAGGTAAACATCCCCCACCCCACAAATGCCTGCTAGTAGGCAGCTCTCATCTCCATTTCAAAGCCAAAGAACCAGTGTTGTGCAAGTTCATGGCCATGTGGCTAGCATGGCTGAACGCACTTCTGCACACGGAACACTGTTTATCTTCCTGCTTTTTAATGTGGTACCTATTTATCTACTTGCATTTACATGCTTTCAAACTGGATGAGGAAGAACAAACTAAAACTAAACCCAGACAAGACAGTGCTGTTTCTGGTCAGTCAAACAGGAGATCAAGGGATAGAGATGCAACATGTACTGGATGGGACTAACCCCCAATTGAAAAAAAGAGGTGCACAGTTTGGGAGTGCTCCTGGACTCATCCTTGAGCCTAGATGCCCAGGTCACATCTGTGGCCAGGAGTGCACTTGGAAAATTAAAACTAGTATGCCAGTTACGGCCATTTCTTGAGAAACCTGCTCTGGCCACTGTGACACATGCCCTAGTGATCTCCCAGCTAGACTACTGTAATGTGCTCTATGTGGGGCTACCAATGGAAAGTCTCAGGAAACTTCAATGAGTCCAGAACACAGCAGCCAGATTGCTGACTGGGGCAGGTTACAGAGATCACATTACACCCCCTACTAAAGCAGCTCCACTGGCTACCAATCAGCTATTGGGCACAATTCAAGGTGCTGACCTTAACCTACAAAGCACAGAAGAGCCTGGGTCCAAGTTACCTCAAAGATCAAATCTCACACTATGAACCGGCTCGGGTGCTAAAGTCATCAGAAGAGGACTTTCTCTCCATCCCGCCACCTTCACATGTGTGTCTCAGAAGAACACAAGAGCCTTCTCTGTTGCTGCTCCCAGACTTTGGAACTCCCTCCCACTGGAGGCCAGGATGTCCCCATCTCTGCTGTCTTTCCAGAAGCAGGCAAAGACCTTCCTCGTCAGGCAAGCTTTTCCTGAAGGAGGGACTACCTATTACGTGACTTTATATGGACTGCCATACATGATTGTATTGACTGACTTCATAAGAACACTAGTGTTTTCCATGTTGCTTTCCACCCCTCAAAATGGATTTTTTCTTTTCTTCTTGCATGCTCTTTGTAGCTCAAATGTTATCTTTTAATGTACTAAGATGCCTCTTCAAACTCTCTGTTCTTAACTTGATTGTGTCTTAAATGTTCTGGACTGTATATTGTCCCTCATTATTATAAGCCACCTTGGTTCTTTTTCCAAGGAAAAAGGTGGGATATAAATAATAATAATAATAATAATAATAATAATAATAATAATAATAATAATAATAATAATAATAATAATA
>JAHTLZ010000204.1:4192527-4228622 GCA_023846285.1 Phrynocephalus versicolor | reverse complement strand
AAGATCTCATTTATTCCAAAGCAGTTTGTTTTTATAGTATTAGTTTCAAACCGAGATATTCCAAGTAGCAATCTGATTTTTTTTTAAAAAAAAATCTTGTTTTTAAGAAAATACGATCATGTTGGTTGCTCCACCCCCTCCCTGAAAAAGAAGCATCCAAAGACAACAATTTCACATAGGACATTTTGCACATGACGTGAGACATGAAGAGACACCACAAGAAAAGCAGTTCTTACTTGAGCTGTGCTTTAAGTTCTGTAAATCTTGGCCGCCGGCTGGGGTCGTAGGCCCAACATTTGGTCATAAGGCTGTAGAGAGTGGGAGGACAGTTGGGTGGCATCGGTAACCGCTCGCCATTTTCAATGCGCCCAATCACATCGTTGTTCTTCACCCCCTGGAAAGGCTTTATCCCATGCATTAAAATTTCCCACATACACACACCTGAGAAGGGGTGGTGGGGGGAGAAGAGAAGACTGCTTTAGTTCAAGTCATACTGAGTCTTTTGGAAACTTAACACCTGGATTAAATACTGGTGTAATCACATTTCTGGAAGGAATATTTATTCATCTACACAGCTCTTGCAGTGACTCAGCTGTCTGGCTATAACAAGCTGCATTTTGTCTGCTGATAGAAGTCTTATTTAAGTGTCTTAAATCACTTTACCAAACATCCGTTCAGACGTTTGTCTTCAGGAACTTTGTCAGCGTGACATTACCTTCCGAAACACATGTCATCCAAGTTTTACATCACCCATCAGCTCCTGTCAGCATGGTCAATGGTTAGAAATTAAGGGAGTTATGCTCCAGAAAATAATCTGACGGGCACCAGGATGTGAAAGGCCATTCTACTGGAAAAGCGGATAACTAGGTTCTCACACTTCACTTTTGTTTGAAAGTTTGATAAATTGCATATCACAATGGGATGGACTTTTTTTTCTTTTGGTGATCAAGAGACTAGCAAGCAGAAAGACTGTCATTCAAATGGTTTATGTCTTCTGTTGCAGGAACACACATTCCTCACTCATGAGGTTATGATGAGTGACTAGCATGTGAGCCATCCAGCACTTGGCTGCTGCTCGATGAACCCATTTACCTGAGCTAAGAGTGCAGAATATAAATGACAAAGTTTTACAGTGTATTCAGCATATTCTCTGGCTGTGAAAAGGTCATCTTCTTCAAACCATTTAGAACTAAAGAAAGGGCAAGTACATTTTGAAAATGAGACTCTGGCTGCCCTTTAAAAAAAAAGTGTTCCCTTTTCATGAGCTGAGCCACATCCTCTACTCTCATAATTCTGGTCCAGGAAGCTGGATAGAGCGATTCCACATTTCTCTAACCACAGCACCATGATGACAGCCAAAAAAGGTGTCATTCCAGATATGACAATTGAGTCCGTTTTTACACAACAGGAAAGTAGGCCGCCATATATGAATCACTCATAAATCAATAAAGAGGGAAAAAATCTTACATAGATGAAGCCCATTTTTAAATAAAAAAAATCAAAATATTTCTTTCCAGTTGACACCTAATCACATTATTCTCTAGTTTCTCTAAAGAGGAGGAGGTATCCAATAAAGCAGAATTTAAGGAAGGAGGAGGCATCTGATCTCATGCTTGGTAGCATACTTTCCATGATCACACCGTCTGGAAAGGATCTGTCGTCCAGCCCTGCTCCTGGAAGTTCAGGGAGGAGTGTCTTTTGTCAGCTCCATCTCCTCCACGAGAACAGAATGATAAGTTTGCTTATACAGTGGTACCTTGTATAAAAGGAATTAATTCGTTCCAAATGAAATTTATGTTCCTTTCTACAAATTCCCATAGGAATGCATTGAAAATGGAGCAATCCCATTTTTATGTTGTACAGATTTTTCCCCATAGGCAATTATGTTAAGTAAATTTCCCCTATCTCCGGAATTTTTTTATGGTGTACAGATTTTATGTTATACAAACTGTTTGTTATACAAGGGTCCACTGTACAGATATCTGCTACTAGGATGAAAGGCCACGTTGAACATTTTTTGTTTTTCAAAATTCATTTTATGGTTTTTCAGATATATCTGTCTCAAAACTAAGAAAAAGATAGGCTTGTCCTGTTTTCGCTTAACTAATGAAACTGGCCCGAAGTGATCTAGTCGATCTCTCTCCCAAAACAAAATTCTGCTACCCTAACTGTAACCACAAAAGGGTAACCAGTTGTTGCTAATTCCCAGAGACTTGTTCTTACCTGTTTAACAGTTCAAGACGGCACTGTAACCTAAGCTTCGGTTTCAACGAAGGGATGGGTGTTATCCAGAGACAAAGTAGTTTCAAGTGAAACTATGCTAACATGTGTAATCCAACAAAAATTCTCTGGGGAACTGCTTTGCTCACATACCTTTCCTATGTCCGATTTCTCAAGGGACATTGCCAAAGAAAAACTACTCCTGATGCAGTACAGAGTCACTAAAGATACTGCTTGGTTCACACTGCACTCTTCTATTATGGTTTTCGTTTGCTTTCTAAACTTATTTTATTTATGGGATTTGTATTCTGACCATCTGGCAGCGAGGGCACTCGCCAAACCAACATAACTGCTTCTTAGCTTCATCATGATAAGCAAAGAATCCCTTAAGATGAATGCGGACCTTTCTGCACCTTACACCACCTTAGAGAAATAATAAATCACTTACCAAACATCCAGACATCACTGGCTGAGGTAAAGCGTCGGAAGTTGATAGATTCTGGTGCCATCCACTTGATGGGCAATTTTCCTTTGGAAGCTGTAGAGGGATATGATGAAGACTCTGAAGATCCATTAAACATTCATGCCAAAATATACCCAAACAATTAGTACTGATAGCGCACAGGCAGTGATTCTAGTGCCCCTTTGCTAAAAGTATATCATGCCACATTTCATGCGTTGGAGAGAGGGAGGGAAGCTAAATGGCAAAGGCAATCGATTAAACAGCCTTGTCTGTCTACAATTTCTAGAATATAAACTGTAGACCCAACACTAGAGTCACACTGAAACAGGCCACCTCCTGTTCCCAATTATAATCCCTCTCTAACTGCAATTTTACTGACCTTCTGGTGTACTCATCCACCCAAACACACACACATACACTCTCTCACACACACACTCACACACACACACACCATGACTGACTCCAAGTACAGCCATGTGTTGCTTTTTCTGCCATTTATCGATTTGGAATATACAGTGGTGCCTCCTAAGATGAATTTAATTGACTCCAGGGGTCAATTCGTTTTAGGGGGGGGGGAACTTCTTAAGAGGCACGGTTTCCCATAGGAATGCATTGAAAACCAATTAATCCATTCCAGAGGAACGGATTATGTTGGTTTTCAATGCATTCCTATGGAAAGGCTGTCCCACCCACCCACCCCCTAATCAACCAGCAACCTTCCACTACGAGTTGATTGAGGAGGTTTACCCGCAACCCAGCAAATAAGGGGGAAGCGCTTGGGCCAGGGGAAAAGCTATCCCCCTTTTGCTGGCTGCCCCAACCTGGGGGAGGGGAGCAGGTGAGGGGTGACTCACCACCTTGTCCCCTTCCTGTGTCAGGGCATCCATCCCTCCTTCACCCGGGTCTCTGCCCCAAGAAGACGGGAGCGGTGGCAGCTTGTAGGCTTGTTTGATGTTTACTCTGCAGCCTTGTGTGCTCGCGAGCCTTCCCTTTGCCAGGCTCTGTGCATGGAGCCCTTTAATTGTGTGTGTGTGGGGGGGGGGGGGCTTACACAGTCGGGAAAGCCAGGCTGGAAGACCAACCTTTTGAATTTTGGGCAATGGGCACCCACAACCGACTCAAGTTGTGGGTGCGCGAAATTCAAACGCCTGCCTCGGAAGATGAATTTTTCTGAAGACATCTGGTAGGCCAACAGTCTTCTTGTGAAAAATGCCTATACCTGGGAATTTCGTTCATCTTATGAAAAATTCATCTTATGGGGCATTTGTCTTCCTGCTTGTCTCAAGTTCACACTGCTCATTTTTACGTCGCTGGCAGAAGCTAAATTAAAGTTGTTTAATGTATAACACAAAGGCCAAAAGGGCAGAAATAATGCAATCAAGTATGTGTGTAGGGGGGAGGTGATTGCTGACTGCACAGCTGTGTATTTGTGTATTGGTTGTGTTGTTTTGTCCCAGTCCCTTTCTTGCCGGATTTTCTGTTGCTCATCTAAGACCAAGAGGGTGCCGGCATGGTTAACGAGTGGAGTTAGAGAGGCTCTAAAGTGCAAGGGGAGGTCTTTCCATAAATGGAAATCCTCCCCAAATGAGGAAAATAAAAAGGAACACAAACTCTGGCAAAAGAAATGTAAGAAGATGATAAGAGAGGCAAAGAAAGACTATGTATGGCTAGCAATATAAAGGGAAATAATAAAAGCTTCTTTAAATATGTTAGAAGTAGAAAACCTGCCAGAGAACCAGTTGGCCCTCTGGATGGTGAGGGAGGTAAAGGGGACTTGGAAATTGCAGAGATATTAAATGAGTTCTTTGCATCTGTCTTCATGACAGAAGACCTTGGGCAGATTCGTTGTCACACCAATTTTTTAAACAGAAAGGAGGGGGACCCGGGAAACTACAGGCCAGTTAGCCTTACATCTGTCCCAGGGAAGATGGTGGAAAGCCTCATCCAAGAGAAATTTTTAAAACACATAGAAGAACAAACCTTGCTGAGGGAAAATCAGTGTGGCTTCTGTAAGGGTAAGTCTTGCCTAACAAACCTTTTAGAGTTCTTTGAAAAGGTCAACAGGCATGTGGATTTGGGTGAACTGGTGGATATCATCTATCTGGATTTTCAGAAGTCCCTCACCAAAGGCTGCTGAGAAAATTGCAGTCAGGGGATAAGAGGGCAGGTCCTCTTATGGATTGAGAACTGGTTGAGATCCCGGAAACAAAGAGTAGGTAGATGTCAATGGGAAATTTTCACAATGGAGAGAAGTGAAAAGTGGTGTGCCCCAGGGCTCTGTCCTGGGACCAGTGCTTTTCAATCTGTTCATAAATGACCTGGAGACAGGGATAAGCAGTGAGGTGGCCAAGTTTGCGGATGACATGAAACTTTTATGTGTGGTAAAAACCAGAGAAGATTCTGAAGAGCTCCAGAAGGATCTCTCCAAACTGGGGGAATGGGCTGCCAAATGGCAAATGTGTTTCAATCTAGCCAAATGTAAAGTAATGCATATTGGGGCAAAAAAATCAAAACTTCATCTATCAACGCATGGGCTCTGAGCTATCAGGAAATAGATCTTGATATGCTGGTGGACAGCTCAATCAAGGTTTCTGCCCAGTGTGTGTCAGCGGTGAAGAAGGCCAATTCCATACTAGAGACTGTCAAAAAGAGGACTGAAAATAAAACAGCCAACATTATAATGTCACTGTACAAAAAGATAGTAAGGCCACAACTGGAGTATTGCGTACAATTCTGGTCACTGCATCTCAAAAAAGTGGAACTGGAAAAGGTGCAGAAGAGAGCGACTAAAATGATTACTGGGCTGGGGCACCTCCCTTATGAGGAAAGGCTAAAACATTTGGGGCTCTTTAGTCTGGGAAAAAGGTGCCTGAGGGGGGGGGTATTATTGAGACGTACAAAACAATGCAGGGCATGAGTAAAGTGGAGAGAGGGACGCTCTTCTCCCTCTCACAAAATACTGGAACTAGGGGATGTCCACTCAAATTGAGGGCTGGGAGAGTAAGAACAGACAAAAGAAAATATTTTTTCACCCAGCGCGTTGTTAGTCTGTGGAACACCCTGCCACAGGATGTGGTGATGGCATCTGGCCTGGATGCCTTCAAAAGGGGATTGGACAGATTCCTGGAGGAAAAGTCCATCACAGGTTACAAACCATGATGGAGATGTGTAATCTCCAGGCTTAAAACGGGGGTACTTCAAGGGCCAGATGCAGGGGAGTGGTATCAGGAGACAGATATCTAGTCTCATGCGCTCCCAAACGCATCTGGTGGGGCCACTGTGAGATACAGGAAGCTGGACTAGATGGGCCTTTGGCTTGATCCAGCATGGCTCTTCTTATGTTCTTATGTTCAGACCTCAGTTACTCACGGTGTTGTCTACAGAATATACTTATCCTGAATGCCTAGTCTGGGCATGTCCAAACTTCTGCCCTTCAGATGTTTTGGACCACAAATCCCACAGTCCTTTGTCACTGGCATTACAGGCTTGGAATTCTGGGAGTTGTGGTCCAAAACACCAGGAGGGACAAAGTTTGGACATGCCTAGGTCTGGAAACTGGCATCTGCTACAGGACACTAGGAAGGTGTCAACAAAACAGCACAATAAAAGAGGGATTAAAACAAAATGTTTTCTTCATAGGTATCTATTCTCAAATTTCTAGCTTCACACACATACAGCAACTCAGGTTAACTCTTTCTGACCTGCTGACCCCAGTGCTCTGAACATCATGCCACCTCCTCCTCCTCCTCCTTACCTTTATAGTAAGTACTGTCTTCCATATATCGGGACAAGCCAAAATCACCTAATTTCACACAGTCTGTGGAGGACACCAGAACATTTCTAGCAGCAATATCCCTGCCGGAGGATGAAAATGTTATTCCATGTTATGGATTTACAAATATCACAAGACGGATTCTAGAAATCTTGGGATTCTGCAGCCACATAGTTTTCATGGGAGAAATTCAACATTTTCCTCTTGCTCATCTATTTCACCATCTTTCAGAAAAACTGACCATCATACTAAACACGATATAACACAGTCGTTTAGTGGTTCCCAACCTTGGGTCACCCAGGTGTTCTTGGACTGCAAACTCCCAGAATCTTCTGGGAGGTTGAGCGCAAAGGTTCCAGGCCGGTGGCTCCAAAACTTTGATAATTCAGGTGTTTTTCGAATGCAGCTCCAAGAAATGCTGGCTAGCAGCGCTGGTGGTGAATCCTATTGAGAACTGAAGTCTGAGAACACCTGGGTGAGCCAGGGTTGGGAACCAGTGCAGTAGACGATTTAAACTTTAAAGCTCTGGCACCTTTTGAGACCTTGTCTCATGAGAGACAGTAGGACAGAAAACATTAACAGTAATTCCAACCTACGTAGTATCTGGGACCTAACCAAACATAATTCTACCCCACCACTGAAGCAAACATCATGTGACAGCTTTCCGGGGGTGGGGTGGGGGGAAATCAAATATTTTGCCACACTACTATACTGCATGTTCCGTGAAGTGGTACCTGGTGTTTGAAAAAGTGGGAGAAACAGGAAATATAGTAGCCTTTAGTGTTCCATTTCTGTTTCTCCCAATTAAAGAAAACAGAAAATGTGTTCAACAAAATTACTATTGATCCATCTTCATGGATTGTAGAAGAGTGCAAGAAAATGAACATTCTTCCAAAAGTCTAAAATGATATGACACTGTGTGTTTCATGGGTGGGTCTCCCACCCATGATTACTGCAATGTTTTCTTCCACTGGACAACTACTTAGCGAGTTTTTTCCTCCTATGGTTTTCAGCTTAAGTGGAATGAAAATATAAGTAGCTTATTGAGTATCCTTCTCACTCTTCACTTTGAAAAAAAAAATAATCACAGTCAAGCCCTTATGCTTTGACAATCACGGCTGGTTTCTAAATGTCCGGTGCAAAGCACCAGCAGTCTTAGGAGACCCACTTTCTGACTTGTTCCTTCTAAATATATTTATGTATTTAAAACACTCAAGACTGCAGACCAGCAGGTGTCACCCTTGGCCAAGTCTCTTGCATTCAGCTGGCCTGTCAACAAATAAGTTTAACACATATGGAACTGTTCAAAAGATATAGTAGACAAATAGATACAATGATGTGGGTGTGTTATTCACAAGCGTTTATTCATTCATTAAATTAATTCAAAACCATTAGATAGGTCAGGCAATGTAAGAGTGCAGTTCTAGATTCAAAGCATCATCCAAATACATTTCAGTCAGCATTCAACCCAGCTGATAAACTGACCTGTATGTCTTTTAGATCTGACACTAAAATATTGCATTTTAATATTGTCGGACAGTTACCCAGTGTTGGGCAGTGGATAGCGTGATAATCTAGGACTCAGAAGGCCTGGGTTCAAATCCTGATCAGGTTACAGGACGTAGTAAAGCCTCTCTTTTCATATTGCAGTTAAAGTCTTATAAGGGTTGCTCTATGTTGGCTCCAACATGACCGCACGTAAGAAAAACAACATTGTCTTACCTATGAACAAACCGTTTACTTTCTAAGTAGGCAAGTGCTGTGCTAAGCTGATAAGCATATAGTATCAAAGATGCCAGGTCCAAGCTGTATTTTCTTACTTGCAAAAATGATCTCAGCTTCAGGAATTAAAGGGAAAAAGACAAAAAGGTCAGACCAAACAAAAATCTAGTGAATGTGTAAAGCTTGTTCTAATTTAAGAGGACAGAAGACTCCTCCTATCTATCTTTTCAGCCACATGCGCTCTCTTTTGGGAAACTCTATTTGATCTTCCTTGGCTTAATGTAATAGTTCTCCCCCCAAAAAAACAAACCTTACATTATTTAGTCCTCATCATACTTGGGCTTACTTGGCTGTGAGTCTGTCTTTGTACTCTTTGTTGGGTGGTTGTTTTTTTTTTTGGGGGGGGAGTGGGGAGAAATCCGATGATGATGCCAATATACTGTTTTAGTATCACCTCTCCCCACTCCCCCAATCACTCAACAGCTGAATTTGCCTGCTAAGGCCATTTCACTAGATCTCAAAGCATCCTCTGCTTTGCAAAGGACAAAAAATGCTTTATCTCCCCCCCCCCCCCCATGAGATAATTGTGCTCAGGATAGAGCACAATTTTGCTCTAAAACAAGGTTTAAATCACTGCATCTATCACTTCTGAGTAGCACATGCACAGCCAGGTCAAGAGGCCACTAGGACAGGATAAGGATAAGGCCTTCCACCCAACTATACAGCAAAGGCATCATCCGAGGTTACTACTTAATACTACGTCATGACTGAGAACATCCAGCTGACTGCATTGGGACTAAACTTTCCAGGCTTGTATTTTGTTGATATCAGATGAACTTATATTTGCTAACTGCTCCATCAACATTTTGCAAAGGCCATCTGAATCAAAGAAATGTTGGGATATGAAGAAAACAGATTAACAGGGAACAATCGGATGCAGCTTTAGGGAATAGTCACAGAACTGCAAGCAGAGCAGTATAAGGTAACATTTATCTTAGCCCAGTTCCTAAAAACTGGTTTCCCCAAGAGTATTAGGAATGGTTCCCTCAGAAAGGCAATAAGGCTCAAGCAGCTATCCATCAATACAGTGTCCTGTACACAAGGATTGCAAAGGCTTTAATTTATGATCAACATGAGCTCTCCACTTAGATACCACTTTAAATATGTTTTTAGACTTGTGTGTTAAAAAGCACTGGGAAACAGGTGCAAGGCTCTCATCTCCCATGATGTTCTGCTCAGTTGCTCCAGGGCTGAGTCTGAATACATGATTCTGCACCTGCAGAATCGTGATGACTCTACCTTGGAAATGGATGTTCAAAATAAACAGCCCTCCTCGAGCTCCGTGCGTGTGTGCGTGTGTGTGTGTGTGTAGAGGGGGGGAAAGAGGCCGGTGCTCATTAAAACGCCATACCTCTCCTAGTGTGCAAAGCTCCATAATGATCCAGACTGGGTTTTCCGTGATAACACCAATCAACTTGACAATGTGGGGGTGATCAAACTGACGCATTGTTACTGGAATAAAAGAAAGAAAGAAAAAGACAGAATTTGTTAAACAGAGGCACAGAGTATTCTTGAATATTATGGCGTCACTGCAAGCAACGAACTATAGACAAAATGATCAGAATAGTCATCCAATACCATCTCTTGTATTTTCCCCATTGATTTTATTTATAAGTTACTTTTCTCAGCCTTTCAACTTCTGTGTGGCAGCTACACCATCTGGCAAGCAGTTAGCACACTCCACCTACTACTCCCCAATGCATGACACATGTTATTGTAACACAAGATTTGAGAAGTATACATCAAGGTAAATATAAGCCAGTAAAGAAAAAGGTGGAACGTTTGCAATACTTTGTGTGAAACTAACCCAAGTCCAGTGGAACGGGGCATTTTCAACCACTGAATTGCTTCCCCCCCCCCGACTATCAAAAGTAGAAGCCCTAATAATGAGGCAATATCTAGCATAGGGAGTTAGGAGCTATTGGTTCATTAATCTCAAACAAATTTCTTGGAAAAAATACTTTATAACTTATCTCCAACATCCTTAAATTTAAGGATCATTTTTATTTCCTTCATTGCTAACCTTTCAGCTCTCAGTCTTCTTGGTTAGCATAGCAATTAGGGATGGGCATTTCGTTTCAGAACCAGTAGATTATGAAACGAACCATGCGAGCCCACGTGGTCCTCGGAACCAGCTGATACACGCAGGTCCAATTGCTTTACCTTTCTCTGACTCGCTTCCTAATGAGGAAGCATGCTGCAATGTCATCTGTGCTTGATATGTGATGCTGGCCAATCAGGATCTGTGTAGGGACAGGCATAATCCTGCCTCCCTCTCTGATTGGCGAGCAGCATGGAGCACGACACCGCCCAGAGACTACTTAAAGTGGTATGGGGCGGTATATAAGCAGAACACACACACAAGATGATGTCGCGGCATGCTTCCTCATTGCAGCTGAGCTCTGTGCCAACAGAGAGAAAGGTAAAGCAATTGGATCTGCAGGTATCAGCCAGTGCTGAGAACCACCTGGGTTCGTGTGGTTCCTTTAGTAACCTACTGGTTCCGAAACGAAATGCCCATCCCTAATAGCAATCATTGAAATCTATGCTGCAATTATAGGAAAAAGAAGAAACATTTAATGCAAATATCCAGAAGCAAACAGGTCACACACCAAAGGAGGATATGCTGATTACCCTAGTTGACTGGAATAAATAATTAGGAACAAAAGCAGAACCAACACCATTTGAGAATTTGGCCCAAGCATCAGAAAAAGGATAAAGGAGAGCAACTCCCAGTTTTATGGAGCCAACAATTTGTTTATTGGAAATTTGTGCTTCAGGCAATCAAACAGATGAATGAACACATGAACATCCCCAGATGGTGAATACAGAAATCAAATGGACTACATAAAAAGAATATGTCTCTCAAAACAAGATCAAGAACAGACTGTGGTATAGGCCAGGCCTGCCCAACAGGTAGACCGCGGGCTACTGGTAGCCCGCGAAGGGCTCAAAAGTAGCCCGCCGGCCATCAATAAAAAAAGTGAGGGGATATATTCTCCACCCTCCCTCTGCCATCCCAAGGACCACCACTGCCCCAGCAAAGTTCTGGGTCTGCCAGCCCACTGTCACAGCCAAATGGGGCAGTTCAAGGGCAATGGTGCATGGAAATCTGTTCCCTCCAGAACAGATTAATTGGTTTTCAGTGCATTCCTATGGGAAACCGCTGCTCTACTTACAAAAGTTTTTACTTATGAGCATGTGCTCGGAATGGATAAAATTTGTAAGTAGAGGTTTTAGTGAAGTAGCCCTCAGGCACTTTGGGCCGGAAAAAGTAGACCTTGGCCTGTTCAGAGTTGGACAGCCCTGGTATAGGCCATAAACTTTAAATACCAAAAATAAGAGTAAACAAGAAGAAAAAACATTGAAGTGCCAAAAAAAATTGAATAAGATCCCAGAAGAATCAAATGACTATGTAAAGAACTATGCAAAGAACAGATTTACATTACAGTACTGTACTCAGCCGAATGCAAGCGAGAACTGCGGAGCCAAAACCAGAGAGCTTATTAAGCAAAATGCAAAAATAAGACTCCTCTGGTACTTTTCTACTGCCATTGTCAAGTGAAGTTGGAAGGGGCCTACAAGGCCATGAAGTCCAACCCCCTGCTCGATACAGGAATACAACTTGAAAGATATATCTCAGGAGTTTGTCCAAATTTCTCTTGAATGTCTCCAGCCTTTGGAGCACTCGCCACCTCTGATTCATTCCATTGAAGTACTTGCTGATTGAAGTACTGCTCTAACAATTAGGAGTTTTTTCCTGATATTCAAACAAAAGATGGGTTCTCATAACTTGAGCTCAATTGTTGCAGGTCCTGCAGTCTGGGACGTTTGAGAAAAGGGTCCTGACTAGAGATGGGCACGACTCAGCGAAATTTTCGTTTTCGTGTTCATTTTTCGTTTTCGTTTCGTTTTGTTTTTTTGTTTCGTTTCGTAATGAAAACGAAAACGAAAAATGCGGGGAAAAACCCGAAAAACGAAAACGAACTGAAACGGACCCCTTAACGAAAAACAAAAAATTATTTTTTTGAGTCGTGCCCATCTCTAGTCCTGACCCCTCTGTACGACAGCTTTCAAAGAGTGCTATCATATCACCACCTCAGTCTTCTTTTCTCCAGCTTAAATATGCCCATTTCATGTGCTCTGGCTTAGGAGAAGACGAGAACATCCCCTCAATTCCACTGCTTGCTGGGAATCATCCTAGTGCACCATGCGGGGGATAATTCAATGAGGGTCTCCCCCTTAAAAATTTAATGGGTAGTGTGACTACCCTTCCCATGGGTAGCTTTAAATTCTGCAGGTGGTACCACTGGGACAGTCAAATTAGAACTGAGGCTAGCCTAAGTGTTACACAGCACGTGTCTAAAAAGAGATGTTTCTGAAACAGCAATTTGTGTATAAAATGCACAGGTGATTGTGACAAAGGGACATCATCCCGGCTACACAGAAGTGGAAGAAGGTTACAAGATCATGGTTCCACAAGCATGCTTAGAAAATGAGGGTGTGCCACACTTGTTGGAACAACTCACAGGGTAAACTCATTTTTTTTTTAATTAACTCAGTGCCTTTCAACAGCTCTAAACTATGTACTACAGCAGAACAAAATCTCAGCTAAACTGCAAATTGGAAAACTGTAGAAAATAAAAATTTCATGTGATGGGGATGAAGGTAAAAGAGTTGTCCTGCAGCCTTTCATATCTGTTAGTGCTTTCGTTCTCCCATCTAGTCATAGTATGTATGAATAACTCAGTCATTCGTTCATTACAATAAAAGAAGGAAAAGTGGTTCACTAAGCAAACAGGTACATAACGATGCTATAGCGGTTCGAGTAGGAACACATGCAGTAACTTGCAAACGGAATTCACAAAAAATACTTTAGTGCTTTGATTTATATCAGATATTATTTGTTATGAGCATAATTACTCTGCTATCAACTTCAACAGCACAGCAGTAACAACTTCCACACAATGAATTGTGCATCTATAATCATGATGCAGAAGAGATAGCATTATTTAGTTGAATCCAGAGTATCTCCCTTTTCATCACACAACATAAACAGAAGCATTCCAAGAGCACACATCAAAGCAGCAGTTTTATCCTGACAGCTTATTTGTTGTAGCTATTACAAATGGTGTGTACTATTTCTCAGATTAAATCAGTTAAATGCACTTTCTACGTTTGAAAATAGATGCTAAATCAAGTTTTGCTTCTCAGAAGCTCAAACTGATAAAGCTGCTTGGATGAGTAGCGAAACTTTTGATCTCTCAAGCAAAGAAGTTCAGTTGCCATGATTCAACTTCTAGATTCTCAGGAGCTATTCTAATCAAGCAATCATAAAATCACAGAGTTGGAAGGGACCTCAAGGGCCATCCAGTCTAACCTCCTGCCATGCAGGAACCCCCATCCAAATACTCCTGACATATGCGTAAAAAGCCCCATCCTCTGCTTAAAAACCTCCAAAGAAGGAGACTCCACCACACTCTGTGGCAGCATATTCCACTGCCAAACAGCTCTAACTGTCACGGAGTTCTTCCTAATGTTTAAATTGAATCTCCTCAAGTCTTCAGCATCTAAACAGATGGTACTAATTTTTTGCCAATAATCATATGAGCTAGCCTTAAGCAAAAACCGTAAAAACACAAGGTGTGTGCAAATAAGTCTAGTATACTTAGTGCATGTGTGCCAGATCCCTCCCCTCATACATGTGTTGTAAAACATGTTGCAACACAGATGTATATGACTGATTGCTTTGGCCTCTCTGCTCTTTAGCTGTTGATCAGGTATGTATATTTAAGAAATAAAAATTAACTTTTCAACTCAATTAATTCTCAACATCACGAAACAGCAAAGTCACAATAAGCCACATATCAAAATATTTGAAGGCAAATGCAAGACAATGGGAGCAGCTTTTTCTTTACAGAGCACAACAGCACAAACATAATGTAAACACAGGCATATTTCAGAATGAACAGCCTGTTTAAAAAAACGTGAAAAGGACATAACACTATATCTTAAATAGTCCAAAATGGAGACATGGCTAAAATAATTCCATGAAAGAGGACCAGGACTGGGCAATGTTCTACCGATTGCCAACAGAGATATGACATTTCTAAAACTTTTACGCTATGCTAAATATGCAGATGTTTCTTTCTTGTTTTAGCTACATAAAATGTGTCTATTATATGGCTCCTTTTCAGAGCTCCAGAGGCGACCCTAGCATATTCATTGAAAAGGAAAACCTATTTTGTTGAGTGGCACTTATTCCCAAGGATACATGAGTGGAACTGAGAGAATATCCCTTACAACTCGGTCCTGTCTATTTCTACTCAGAAATAATCTACCAAGTACAACAGATATAGAAGTAGACAAGGGCAGAGACTTAAATTTTGTACAAACAACGTGACACCAATGCATGGTACCAGCTTCTACTGTGTTCAATCTACATGAAACACTCACTACCCGGTGGTATCAAGCAGCAATGCAGAAGAAAACCAAGACCCAGCACTCTGCTTTCATGACTCCAACTGCACCCACTTAGATGCAGAAATGTTTCTTAGATTTTTCACACTATATGTATACTGTCTATATGCAGTATAGACTGTACAGGGATTTTCATTCTCTAAATATGTTCTTGTAGATTGCCTTACAAACATGAGCCTGTTATTCAAAATTAGTGAGCCAAACTCTAACTCAAAAAGCATTTCACTAATTTCAAAAGAAAAAAGATTTCAAAAGTTTTTCCTCCCTCTAGTCTTCCCATTAACTCTGATTTTCCATGGGGAGCATGTGGAAAGAATCTCTCCAATTGAAGCTTCTAACAGATTATAGAGTTTAATTTACACACTATAGCAGTGTTGGTGAACCTATGGCCACGGGTGCCAAAGGTAGTACTCAGAGCCCTTTCTGTGGGCACCTGACATCACCACTTCACAGGCACCTGAATTAAGGTTAAATTGCTGTATTGGCGCTTTATGAAAAATTAGTCGGGTTTGAATTGCAGTTTAGGCACTCGGTCTCTAAAAGGTTCACCATCACTGCATTATAGCAACTAAGGATGAATGAAAGTAGATCCTATATCAGACAACCTGATCATTGCTTCAGAATTCACATGGCTAAAAAATGACCTTTTTATTCTTGTTTCATTGAAACTAGAGGATGGGAGTGTGTCTCTCAAACCATGAAACAGGACACATCATTGTGGACAGTTAGTAGCAAAAAGTGTTTAGTGGCCTGTGTGTGAAACACCCTTCTCCCCTCTATTAAAAATTTAAAAAAGAAAGCAGAAATGTGTTTTGTTTCCAACCCACCATTTTTTCTCCCCGGTGATCTTGAATGACCCTGGCATGCCTGCAGTAGCATTCATCCGCAAACACTCTGGGGACGAAGCAGCCAGAGCACTTGCTCCTGTCTTCATCAAAACCACTGGCAGAGCTATGCAGACATTATATTGCTTAAAGAAAGGGGAAACGCCACTATCATGATGGTAAGCACCCCTATTTTCCAAATACGCCTGGGCCCAAAACCAAACCTTAAAATGTCCTTCAAAGCAGCTTTCCCAAATGTCCTCTCCCCAGCACACACACACAGATGCAGTGAAGGTGAAGATTTAGGAAGTCCTTCTGTTTCAGACATGATGGCCAAGGGAGTGCCTACAGGGACTAAAAACTCCTGTCAAGTAACATCCATCATCTGTCTGTTTTTCTCCACTTTGCTTTACTTTAGTTAGCATTGATATACCACCAGCTTGTACAAAGACAACTCAAGGTGGTGTAGACAACTCAACTTCACAGTGGTGAAGACCTTCATTTCATTAATACTTGAAGAAACTAACAGACATTTCTGCTTTGTATATGAATTTAGTATTTCATTAGAGACACTGTGCGACTTTCTCCAAAAGAGGAGAGCTAGAACTGAATTATGGTCTATACAGAGGAAAGAAAGAGTAAGAATAAAATCTAGACATTATAAACAATTCCTTACCACCAATTATTATACATGTAGTGGCCAAGGTATCATCTGTTCTCCGTATGTTGAAAAATGAATTCTAATACTGTATTCATTTTTACTCATCTTTGACTTGAACTACTCTCTGTGTTCTAACTGATCAACCAGACCATCCATAATAGTATGTGCATAGGCACCTATATAGCCCACCAGTTCAGACATCCAAGGAAAATATTGGTTGAATGCTTAAATCAAATTTTTAAGGTAAAACCAGAACACAAATGCCATTACGCAAAACCAAAATCTTATTTTCCACATGCAATAATTAAAAATGGAGTCACTTCAAATGCTATGCATGCTGGGAACAAGAAAGACAGACTCAAGAAGCAGCCATATACAGATCAGGACCCTTGGCTCACAGAAGCCAGTTTTGGTGGCAATGGATAGCAGCAGTCTTTCAGAAACTGAAACAGGATTCTTTCCTCCCCTCCCCAGCACCGAAACCATGTGCCCTACCACTGAGCTGGGTGTGCTGCATTTTTTAAAGACACAGCACTGCAAAAAACAGAAACAGTCTCCTGCAGTTGCCTCTAGCCACAAGGCTTTATAGTTTGTGGAAATGCTAGACATAACCTGATAGCTTTAACACAGCTTCATAATACTGGCTAAAATGAAGGGAAGTCTCACCATCTGGGAGATACTCTTTAGTTCAATATGGCTATGTCATAAAAATCTTATGTACCAGTGTGACGATCCCCCTTTCCAGACACTGAATTGTGATGGGAATGGTACTGCTGCCACCTTTTATTTCCTTAATAATGCTGCCACCTTTTAAACTCGTCGCCTCATGAATTGGGACTGACTCAGAGATATATAATAAAACAATGATGAAGTTTATTGAGAAGATAATAACTATAACAATATCGGAGGTTGGTATGTGTTGCCTTTAACATATACTGTAACAGATCTAATCAGCTCCACAAGCCTCCCTGCCTTAAATAGCTAGTAAACAGTGTAGCCCTCCCTGCCTGACAGAACTCTCAGAGAGCAGTGTTCTCCCAGCACTCACTCTCAACTTAACTGCACTTCTTAACTGCTTAGGCTCCACCCTTTTTATATCCTACCATTCCCCGCCCTCCTGCTGGGATTGGCTGATGATTTGCATATTCATCACTCCTGTCTGCAGGGTTTGTCACAATACCTCCCCCCTTATAAAGAAATTTTAAGGGAGTAAACTTACCTCGGTTTGCTCACTTAAAATTCTCTTCTGGAACCTATTTAACTAATACATACATTCTTCTGTTTATCATATTCAACTATACATATCTATAAACTGTTTTATAATATGTTCAACCTTCTTACCATATAATTTCATTAAAATGCAATAATTCTTTCTATATCATTACCTTGCAATTTTCATTTACAGTTAACACATTAAGTTATGTTTTTTTTTCACATTTTATGATATTACCTTTCCATACTTTTTTTTTTAAACACAACAACTTCCTCTTACATCAGCAATAAAATAACAATATTACATTATTATTATTTAACCATGGTCCATGTAATCGTCTTCCGCCTCTTGCTGCACTGGCTGGACGATGATACGCCACGGGTGATCTCTTCCTCTGGCACATAAATTCAAAGTCCAGTTCACAGGAAAGTGATGCCATTTTTCCATGGGTTCTTGGAATGTGCAATTCAACTCTTTGTCACCACTCCTGGTACAGTTCATTATAGTCCCCTCAAATGCAGCTTGGTATTCAAGCGACCACTGCATGACATATGTGTGCTTCTTTTTTGTCAGTTCAGTCAGTGGGGTTGCAATGGTGCTCAGATGTGAACTAAACTTCCTATGATATCCCGCAAGACCCAAAAAAGATCTCACCTTCTCTTTGTTGGTCTGTCTTGGCCACGGGTCCATCATGTCGATCTTCCTCTGCAGGGGGTTGGTCACACCTCGTCCCACGACGTGTCCCAGGAAGTTGATTTCTGGAGTTCCTAGTCGCCCCTTGGATTCTCCCTTCGTCTTCTCGGCCTCTCGGATCCGCTGAAGCATGATGTTCACAGGCTGTAGTTGTTTTTCCCAGGTGTCTTTCGCAACCACCGAATCAGGACTGTCATTAGCATCCTTCACTTCCAAGTAGGGTTTCTTCTTTACACGGTTTTCTATTTGCTTTTCAGGTTCCTGCAGCTTTCTAAATTCATTAGCCAGCTTATTCTCTTCTTGTATCATTTGTTCCTTGCCCAGTGCCACTTTGTTCCCATCCAGATTATTTAATATTTCTGTTTCAAGCTCTGCTTTCATTGAAGTAAGTTGCTGTAAGCAATCTTCTTTACTTTCTGATGCACCAGACAATTGCATTTCCAAATTACATATATTTTTTTCTTTAATGTCTTCCACTGTGGTAATTACATCTAGTTTTGCTGATTTCTTCTGGAGTTTGAAAACAAATGTATCAGCTTCATTCCTCCTTTCCTCCAGTCCCTTTTCCTTCATCTCTAAAAGTGCTTTCAAAGGTGAAATTTCATTCTGGAGTTCACCAATAACTGATGGCTGTAGAATTTTAGCTTCTTTCAGCTCTTTTGCTATTGCTCCATTTTGTACCTTTTCAAGCTGTGCTAATTTCTCTTCGTCTTCTTTTAATTTAAAATAATTTTCTAGTCTAGAGTCCTCTGCCGGTACACGAAGTTCTTCACAAGCTTGTATCATTCTCTCCTCTCTTATGAACTTTTCAGAGAGTTCAGGACTTAAAGGGTGTGTATTCGATTCCATTAAATCAAAACATCCCGTCATACTGTCATCTTGCCTTTGTTCTAGGCTAAAGTCTACTACTGGCCCTTTTAGACTGTCAGCTAAATTAGCTTCTTCTACCATTTCAGACTGCTGAGTTTCCCTCTCAAGTTCTCCTACTGACATTTGATTGGTAACTGTGTTGTTTTCACCATTTTGTTCAGCTTGGTGTGTCTGAGCTTGTTTTACTACAAAAGCACTCTGCACATGCTCTAAGACATCTATTCCACTTAAACCTGCTCTTGGGATTTGATCTGAAACTCCTATTCTATGACTGGAGTTCAAACCATATGAGTTATTGCAGTCATCATTTGTAATGTCTGAAGAGACAACTGTTGTGGAGCAAGGGTTTGCTGTCAATTTTGAGGAGGTAGCTAGACTTATGCTGATTGCACTGCCCAATTTTGTCACAGGAGACTGTCTGGGCCAAGTACCATCTTCATTCTTTACCTCTATTACCACCACCTGTCTCTTGTAGAGCCCTGCACCTTCTATAGTGCTGTCAAGTTTGCTTAATTGCTCATAAATACTGGTATTACTCATATATCTGCGCCATAGCCTAATTTCCTTCCCATCAGGAATATTAAACAGCTTCCGCATCTCTTTTCCAATAGTATCAATGGTATCCGCTTTGCTGAAATAACAGCTTATGAGATTATTAGGATCATTGTTTTGACAGAGCTTCAGTTCCCGAAGATATACTTCGACTTTATAATATTTCACAAATAATCCATATTCTACAACTTTCCTCACAATTGGCTTCTGCTCTTCTACATACCCATACCAATTTACTAATTTATTCCAGGCTTCAGTGGGAACTAAAACATAATCCACTTCATCAACAAGGTACTCTTTCAATATTTGAGTTTCTGAATTTGCAAAAAGTCCAGAGTTGTCAATTGGCCCTGGGAAGAGGTTAGGTTCTCCCGTGTTATACCGGTCCCAGTTGTCAAAGCCCACATATTTCTTCCACTGCTTGAACCACCGGCTACTAATCAAATACCAAAACTCCCCTGGCCGCAAAGGCGTCCCCAACAGCGGCTTAAGTTCAGACACCTCAGTATGGGCCATTACAAAAAAAGGTTTTCTTTGTATCTCTCTGGCACTTTAGTGACTAACCTAAATCTTTTCCTCAGTTGTTCTGCTGAAATGCCAGTTCTAGTAAACACAAACTCTTTTCCTGTTCTTAGTATTCAATTTTTGAAACTGACTTGAAATTAAATCTTTTTATTTATTTCTTAAGAAAAAGAAGGTTGACTGGGTCACAGCTGTTTTAATGGCAACTGTAAAAACTTTTACCTCAGCTCCCAGATTCTGCTTATGTTACTGTAGCTGCTCAAGCTTGGCACAGTGCCCAGACTTCAAACTCTTTCTTTCTTTAAATAATATTTCAGTGTTTAAACTACACAGATTTAAATATATTTCTTCGGCTTTTAACCTGTAACTTTTCTCTGGCCCTTACAATTTCACTTTCCCTCCAAAAAGGAATTCTAATTAGCCAACTCCTGCTCTCACAGAGCTTCTGTCAGTTTTAAATCTCCTCAGGCCTCTTCAATTCCTGAGGTAAATTTTCTCCCCACAGACCTTTTACTTTGGAGATTTCTTTCTGTTAACACCCAGGGTAATTTCCAGCCCTTTTACCAAAGCCACCCTCAATTCCAGGGTAAACGCTTTGGGTCTTTCACCCTCAAAGGAAATTTGCCTCAGCACCTTTTAATTTTCAGGCTGCTGGACAGCACAGAGTTCCTTGACTCTCAGGCAGTTTCCCCAAACAAACCACTGTAGATTTCAGTCTATCCTTACAGATTTTTCTCTTCCAGGTGTCCTATAATTTTGTCAAGCCAGACTCCTTTTCCTTTTGGAGCCCTGACCTCCAGACACTAACAAGGCCCACCAAAGAAAATCCAGATAGCACTACAGGGTCACCCCCAAAGGAAATTTGTCTCAGCACCTTTTAATTTTCAGGCTGCTGGACAGCACAGAGTTCCGTGGTTCTCAGGCAGTTTCTCCCAAACAAACCACTGTAGAATTTTTAGTCTATCCTTACAGATTTTTCTCTTCCAGGTGTCCTATAATTTGTCAAGCCAGACTCCTTTTCCTTTTGGAGTCCTGGCCTCCAGACACTCTAACAGGCCCACCAAAGAAAAATCAGATAGTACTACAGGGTTTTGAGTCTGAATTCCTCTCTCACACACAGGGCTTCCAAGGAACTGAAATTAGCTTCACCTAATTCTCAGTCCTAACCCCTTTTCAGAGGAACTTCCACAGACTACCTACAACACTTGAGGGCTAACTTTTACTAAAGGCTTCTTTTTAAACTTCCAGTTTCAATTTCTTCACAGGGTACAGGCTAAATATTTTGAGCTGGTGACTTTTTCCCTCAGGCAAACTGGATATATTCGAAATCCGACCGCTGCCCACCAAATTGTGACGATCCCCCTTTCCAGACACTGAATTGTGATGGGAATGGTACTGCTGCCACCTTTTATTTCCTTAATAATGCTGCCACCTTTTAAACTCGTCGCCTCATGAATTGGGACTGACTCAGAGATATATAATAAAACAATGATGAAGTTTATTGAGAAGATAATAACTATAACAATATCTGAGGTTGGTATGTGTTGCCTTTAACATATACTGTAACAGATCTAATCAGCTCCACAAGCCTCCCTGCCTTAAATAGCTAGTAAACAGTGTAGCCCTCCCTGCCTGACAGAACTCTCAGAGAGCAGTGTTCTCCCAGCACTCACTCTCAACTTAACTGCACTTCTTAACTGCTTAGGCTCCACCCTTTTTATATCCTACCATTCCCCGCCCTCCTGCTGGGATTGGCTGATGATTTGCATATTCATCACTCCTGTCTGCAGGGTTTGTCACAACCAGTCATAGAATCATAGAGTTGGATGAAACCTCAAGGGCCATCTAGTCCAACCCCTGCCATGCAGGAACCCACATCACAGTATTTCTGACAGATGGCCATCCAAGCCTCTGTTTCAAAATCCTCCAAAGAAGGAGACTCCACCACCCTCCTTTATGGCAGCATATTCCACTGATGAACAGCTCTAACTATCATGAAGTTCTTCCTAGTGTCTTAATGGAATCTCTTCCTGTAGTTTGAGACCATTGCCCCGTACGCTAGTCTCTGAAGCCATGGAAAACAAACCAGTCCCTTCTTCAATGTGACATCCTTTCAAATATTTAAACATGGCTATCATATCTCGGTCTTCTTTTTGTAAGGCTAAACATTTCCAGCTCCCTAAGCTAAACCAACTACAGAGGTAAGTCCATGTGATATCATTATTTGCTATAATATATGTAATGTGGATATTAATGAAAATACTCACTGCATACATGGAGTAGGCACATAAATAAAATTAACAGCACATACATTTAATGTAGTGTTTCAGGAACTCCAACAAACCAAACTCCAGCTCTCAATAATTAACGGACATTTACCTAATACTAGAAGAGTGGCTAGATTCTTTCAACACGGATGTTTTTGAAATGAAATGTAGCACATACAGTATGCACAATAAATGAGTTGTTTCTAAGAAGGCAGTACAAATTTACTTTGTATGGACTGAAACACTGAGGGGAATGTTACAGAGCAGATATTCTGTGTGGCCTTGGGCAGCTACGTGGTCCTACAGCATTCCCAAGGACTCGGTACTAGAAAATCCTGGAAACGTTCAATTTACGTCAAAACCAACTTGTTAATATTCAATAATTATCATTATTGTGCTGTTATGTTCCGTCATGTCACATCCTAATAGGGTTTTCAAGGTACGTGAGATATCTAAGGAATTGTTCTACCACTGCTGCTCCCCAATGGGTTTCCACATTCAACTGGGAGACAGTTACGGTTTCTAAATATACACTCATTTATTCATTCTGATTGGCATATTTAGAGCGTTAATTGCTATCGCTTTCATACCTTTTATCTCTGCTCATAAAACCATCCCTTGAGAATCAAGTGGAATTTATTTTTATCGCTAAAATTTTAGAGGAATAAGCATGGACCCTTCCTAGATCTCCTGACTATATAATACCCTCTCTCTCTTGCCTCTTTCATGTGAACCACTGTACCAGAATTATACTGCTGTTCTAAGTACATGCAGTGCACTGTGGGAGCCGTCAAACAGATAACAGCCACACTATCAGGGCTCTGCATCCTAAGTCTGAATTGGTCAAGGCTGCTCACCATGTGGGAATTTCTTGCACCAGCTTTAAGCTCAACACGTGGAACTGGCAGGAAGAGAGCTCAACCACATGGATTTCTACTGCTTCAAGGTTTATATCCAAGGTTCAATATGAATATTGAACAAATCACTTGCCTTTTAGCCTCACCAGTGCGCTTTGTATGGACCAGGTGTCTCCCATATAGGAGTAGTTTAAAGTGGTATGATTTGACAAGATAATTTTATTTCACTGGATGGGATTGGGGTCAAGAGTAATAATGCAGAATAGTATGAAACATAAAATGGCAATGACACAGCATTATCATATACAGTATGAGATTTTTTTAAAGGAGTGGGGATGTGCTTGGATGCTCAGACCAACTTCTACCTTACATTCTGTTTCTTGGCACTTCTAGGCCAGACTGTCCACAGCATCTATTCTATGAGGAAGCAGTCCTGGTGTAATTCAGTAGAGCCAGAGTGATCTGGTTCAGTCCAGTAAAGTCTTAGTTCTGTCAAGCTGTAACAATGCAACTGAATTTCAACCTAGCCTCAGGTTGTGTTCTCCATCAGTAATGAGTAAATTGAAATGACTTAACCAATATGTTATAAAGACAAATACCATGAAAAGAAATAATATATTTTAAATGTTCTATAAAATTACCTATAAGTGTGCTATTTGAATGAAATGCAGAGAAATCTGCAGTGCATATAACATATGAGTCTAAGGATATAAAAAGGACACCTCAGCCAACCATGCCTTTTGAATTTAACACAGTGTTATCTTCTTCAGCACTCCAGATGTTTTGGACCACAACTCCCACAGTCCTTCGCCACTGGCAATACAGGGTTGGAATTCTGGGAGTTGTGGTCCAAAATATCTGGAGTGCCAAAGGTTTGCCGCCACTGCTCAGAAGACTTATTCCCAGAAAATTTAGTATATGACAGTAAATCTCAAACCAGAGGTCAATGCATGCTCAATGTCCAGTTGCAGTTCTAGACTTTAGCATTTACTACTGATATCTTTTCTCATTGCCTTAGGAAACAGTAAAGGATAGAAAACTTACTTTCATAAAGAGATAATGGAGTAAAAGCCAGGAATGTCAAGAGTAAAAAGCATCTTAAATTCTGTAGCCCACACATTATAAATTGTCCATTCTAAGCTCACTGAAATGTGCACAAGAGGAAGAAATTTTATGACTTACAGGCTTCTTGTAAGAACTTCTCTCTCACGCTGTCTGAGGTGCAGTTTTTACACGTTTTGATTGCAACTGCCATGGTAGGATTCTCCTGTAAGACATAAACCCCGCATTGGGCAAAAAAAAAAAAAAAAAACTTCATCACACATTCGATTAATTGGAACGAGAACAAAAAAAACTCTGGCAGAAACTCTTCCCAAAATTATGTTTACATATTATTTTATATAAATTCATCCAGTTTAACTCAAGTGCACCAAGGCTATATTGTCTTCTAAAAGTGCAGCAGATGACCTCAATTTTTATTAAAGCTCCCCCCTCCCCCGTGTTCCAAGTCTCTCAAAGGTTTCCTCAGGGCAAAAGAGAGCTCTGCGGAGCCTCCAAAACTGAAATGCAAGAGTGAAGGAGAGATGGGAAGCTTTAAATTAATTTAATTTAAGTATCCCAAGTGCCCTGATCCAATTTATGCCAACAAAACTGCACCAACAGAATTTTGCCCAGTGTGGCATCACAGCTAAAATAAGCCTAATTTGACAAACGTTGAGCACCTATTTTTTTCCTTGTTTCTACAGGAAGCAGAAAAATGGTACAGAGTGCTGAATCACCCCAATAATACAAAATTCTAGATTGCAAAATGATCCTCCTCAAGCACCTCCCCACCCCCCAGGGTTACTACTCTGTCAAGACACCCAAGGCTTCACAAAACTTTAAGAAAAAAATATTCAAGGCTTCGCATGATCTGCAAGAAGAGCTGCTTGAGATAGAGCTGCACATTAGAAACGTGGTGTGTTTTTTTTCATTCCCAAGGTGATCTGATGGAACAGAAATATAATTCTGGCAAATAAGAGAGGTCCCTCTTTCTAAGAGTTAGTTTACTTTGTACCAGTGAAGATAGTGTAAATATCCACACAGGGAAATGTGAGAGCCTTCAGCAGACCGTAGGACACAGTAGTGAAAATATATCTGAGTACTGAGAATACTTACTGGGGTCACATAAACGCCTTGATGGACATCTCCAAATTGTCCTTCACCAATGCAGCGTCCCAGTTCAATCCGTTCTCTCTGAATCTCGTAATCCCTGGCTATTGGGACACAGTGCATTTACATGTCAATCCATAATGACAAGCTCCAAATTGAGATTAATTCACAAGATCCTCAAAATTTCAAAAGCATCTCCCACAGAACGGCTGGCAGTTCAAAAGCAGACTAGGATTTAACAAACACTATACAAATACCATCTGCACAGTGGAATCCTCTTAAACAACTGTTCTCATGAAAATCCAGAAAAGAATGCTATATGGAATCTAGACATACTGAATTAGTTCTGGTATGTTTAGTTATATTAATGCAATAAATCAATTAAAACACCTTAATTGGATTATGATCTATACGATCACATGGAAAAATGCAAGTAGTCTAGATTATATGCGTTAGCCTCTGCAAACAGTATATTTAAGAGATTTCCACTAGCTGGTATTTTCTGTGTCTGAGGCAGCAATCCTATGCATACTATATTCCACTGAACACAAGTAAACATGCATAGGACTGCACTGTTAATCAGAAGGTCAGCCAAGAATATTTTTTTAAAGAGGCGCACAGACAAGTGGAAAACATAGTAGGGCATAAAATATACTTCTAAATAATACAAAACCAACATTAAAAATGTGCATTAACTGTTTATTTTCTGGCCTGCTTGTTCTCAGGAAAAGCAGTGGCTTTCTAATATCATCCATTTCCAATCAAAATGATCTTACTTCCATAACTGGCATAAAATATTTACTTGGAAATATGGTGTCTTTTTTGTTTGCAATGAAAGCAATATCTGATATATTATTATAAATCTTATGCCAGAACATTACATTTACAGAGCCATTTGTAATTAAAAACAAGAATGGCTGATGCTATAGAAATGAGCTTGAAGTGTTCTACAACCTTTTTAGTGGGACAATGAATTTTCCTCTTTAAAATCGCAAACTAATCAAATATATTAGACCACTGGACACTTTATTAATAAAAAGTCAACAGTTCTTTTTTAAACACATCATTCAAAAGTTGCAAGCACAGAGATTATTAAAGGATCTCCTGTTACCTTCATCTATTCCATAGCTTTCTGCAGTGCAATTAAGAGAGAAATCAAACACTTGCTTAGAAATTGTTTACCCGGAAAAATTAATAAATAAATAAAAAAGAATTTTTTTCTCAAAATTCCGAATACATTTTTTTTTTGGGGGGGGGAATCTAATAGTTATAAAACCAAGCACATATAAACTTCATATCTGAAGCAAGTGAGATCTCCAGTTTATACAATTTATGCTGCTTTGTTATGTCATTTTTCTAACACTGTAAGGCATAGTCATGGTTCATATCCTGTCAAAGGTTTTATTTGGAAAGCATAACATGTCTCACGTCTGTGAAGATTCTCAGTCATCCAGGTGAGTTTATCTGGAAGTTGAGTCATGGCAACTGGACTTCTTTTTCTTGAGAGGTAGAAACGTTTCACTGCTCATCCAAACTGATGGAGTCCAAACTGCTCATCCAGACTGATGAAGCTGCTTGGATGAGCAGTGAAACTTTTCTATCTCGCAAGAAAAAGAAGTCCAGTTGCCATGAATCAACTTCCAAACATATCTCAAGATCAGGTTATTATATATATGAGGTGCAAACGGTCTCATTACTATTCATTAACATTGGCCAAGTGCGAGAAGTGACAGTAATAAACTCCAGTTAAAACACTGTTTTTATCTTTCCTTTTTACAGGTAAGGAACAGAGAATTAAATCTTAAAATCTATTATTTTAAAACAAGGGTGTACAACTTGTGGTTGTCCAGAACTCTCATCAACCTGGCCAGCATAGCTGATGGATATGGGTGCTGGGAAATGCAGTTCAGCCCCACCCCTGAGTTACCCAGCACTATTTGGAATTACATTTCTGCTATGGAATCAGCAGCTATTATATTCCAGATATTGGTATCTATATAGATTGAAATCAATGTTTCTTTAAAAATAATCACAATTTAAGTTTTAAAAAATGTCCTTTTTAAAAATTCGAATCATTAAATATATATACAGTAACTTCCCGTTTATTCTGGAGGTTACTTTCCCCAACCCAACCCGTAATAATGGAAAATCCGCAATATGTGGATGCTGGGTCAGGTCGGGACTGGGGGGCCTGTTTGGGGCCTCCTAGACTTACCTTCTCCTGGCACTACCCCAAACGGGCCTCCAACACTCTTCCCGGGCCTGTGAGAGGCCCCAGAAGTGGTTTCCGGTGAACCGGAAGTGACTTCCGAAAACCGGAACTGTCTTCCAGATCACCGGAAACCACTTCTGGGTCCTCCAACAGTCCCAGGAAACCTGTCGGAGGCCTATTTGGGGCAGCGCCAGGCCTGGGGTAAGTGCAGGAGGCCTCAAACAGGGCCATGCAGCTTACCTCAGGGGGTCCCTGCCTTTCATATACTGTGGTCCCACAATATACCGGGACCACAGTATATGAACTGTGAAAGAGTGGGGGACCACTGTATCAATTTTAAAAAAATTAAATCAAACCCACCTTGAAACCGTGACAGTCATAATACAGTGGACCCTTGTATAACAAACAGCTTGTATAACATAAAATTTGTACAACATAAAAAATTCCGGAGATAGGGGAAATTTGCTTAACATAATCGCCTAAGGGGAAAATCCGTACAACATAAAAATGGGATTACTCTGTTTTCAATGCATTCCTATGGGAATTTGCTTAACATAATTTCATTTGGAATGAATCAATTCCTTTATACAAGGTACCACTGTACACCACATACTCTTCCAAATACAGACATGATGGAGAACTGGAATTGAACCCTAGACATGGAAGCTTTTAAGACCTTCTCCTAAGTACGCAAAGAAAGAAGGGCCTGGAGGGAGGAGCATCCTCCTTTGAGCCTGAATTGAGCCATGGGCTGGACTGAACCATTCATCCTAATCACCTTTCATGATTAAACCCAGAACTGCTTAGTTTCAGAAAAAAAATGATACCTCCATTTTATTATTTAACAATCTGTTCCTTAAAATGAGTTATTCCTATAAAGCACATATTCCTATAAACACCTTTTGACGAGGGGTTGAAATCCTTCCCAGTCTTTAGACGTTAATTCTATCACCACCGCCCAGCAAAACCAATGTTACAAGATAATGGGCATTGTAGTCCAAAAGGCCTGGAAGACCACCATTTCCTTTCCTGTGCTGTCTGAAGTGCTTATCA
Organism: Phrynocephalus versicolor; assembly: GCA_023846285.1. NCBI lineage: Eukaryota > Metazoa > Chordata > Lepidosauria > Squamata > Agamidae > Phrynocephalus > Phrynocephalus versicolor. Next base: position 4,200,030 of record JAHTLZ010000204.1, on the reverse strand, counting down.
AAAGAAAAGCGTATTGGTATCTCTACTCTTTAGGGACAGTGGTTTGTCAAAACCCCACTAAATGCAAGAAAGTTCTTGGGATCAAGAGAGAGGTAAAAGCAGCCCAAGGGGAACCCTGAGATCTACCCAATAGAGATGGGCACGAAACGAACAAATTTTGTCATGCATTTCGTTTCCGTTACTGCAATATGAGTGAATTGCTTAAAATTCCAAAAAAAATCACAAAAAATGAAATAAATGGTAACGAAATGGTAATGAAATGAACGAAAATGAAAATGAATTTTTTGCAAAAATTCACGAAAAACAGAAACAAAACGAAACGGACCCCCCCAAACGACAAACAAAATGCCATTTTTTTTATTCGTGCCCATCTCTACTACCCAACAATAAGGTTAGGAAATGATCTAATGGCCACACAGTATGTGAAGTGGCCTTGGAATGTTGACTAACTGTCGTGGGTTGGGGCATACACAACAGAGTGGCTAGAGTTCTCAAAAGGAAATATTCAACACAGCAACATCCTGTTGCAAGTACAACAGGTTCTAGACAGAATGGAAGGAAGCAACCATAATATCCTTTAAGTGTGATGCCTCACTAGAAGGAAGGTACTAATCCAGACTACAGATAAGAGATTAAAGGTTGTACTCTCCCCAAAAGGATTACTTCCCATACAAAAATGTGTTTCAGAATAGACTCCCTTTTGGTTGTATTATTTGTTTAGCCTGCATACTGTAATTAAACTGTAAGCTGCCCAGAGACTACTTCAAGTGGTATAGGGCAGTATATAAGCAGAACACTTTGTGCGCTAGACTAATCACCTAAGGAGATTTTTACATTTTGGAAAGCATTCATTCAACTGTTCTGCAGAGAAGCCTGCAACACCATATAATACCATACAGAACTTCTAATGGATTTCAATGTTCAGGTTACTAAATAGATCTCCAATATTAATTTTCTTTCATGAAACACAGAAAAGAACAAAATGTGCATCTAAGGCATATATCATTCTTTAATTTTTAAATGGATACACTATGCAACCTCCAAGAGACGTGAAAACCAAGACAGCGCCACTGAAGCCAATGGGTCAAGATAGCATAACTGAAAGCATTCCCGATAAACAGCTTTGACTGCTGCTCTTATTCAGTTAAGACAGGGTATGGAAACTTCCGGATTGAACAAGTATACTTACTTGAAGGCATTGTGTAAGTATCTTCTTCGTCTATAATCTCTGCATAGTCATCTGTTTCTAAAGGAAGAAATATATGAGAAAAATCATTTTCAGTTTGAAGGGGGAGGGGGAATATCCCGCTCCCCACTGAACCATTCCCCCACTAAACCAGTAACATTTTCACCTCCCCATAAATCTGTAGAGACCATCATGACTAAATACTCCCCATGCACAAGTTATTCATGGAAGCAAAGATGATCTCACAGCCCACTGCATGACACATCACAGACCTCATTCACAGTGATTAGTGAGACAAACTGAATGCATCTTTTATTAATCAGTAGACACAGCTCCCTTATTTAGCTCAGTTCGTCAAAACAGGAGTATGTCCCATCCGTACCATCAAAAGAAATTTTCTGCCACTGGCTCACTACAGTTCCGAAGGCATGGGAGGAGACCATAATGGAATATGTTTGTAGGAAGTGCAAACAAGGATAAACTTTATAGGGCATATGTGCTGGGAAGGGCTGAGGATGCACAATCCATAAACAGAAAAAGTATGGGTTACTGCACTGTAATTTATTACAGTACAGCATTGTTTTATTTTATATTCATTTTATTATTTAATTCTTATAGTTTTCTTGAACTGTCACAAGTCCTCTCTTGAGTAATCCTACTTTTAATTCAATGTTATGGCCTATATTTGTCTAGGTTACCGGGAACTCAAAATTAGTTCAGCAGGAATTAATTTCTGCTAATTATAAAGGGACAGGTAGTTTACAGAAATCAAACACATATTATTATGACAATTTTAACCTACTCCTATCAAGGGATTTGTAAAATGGAATACACAGATCACATGCTTCTTAACTGGAGTTGGCAAATATTGAACACAGGATAAATTTATGAAATACATACTTTACTTTTAACTGTGCTGAAAGCTGCCTAGATGCCCTAAGCACATCCGATCTCGCCCGATTTCAGAAGCTAAGCAGGGTCGGCCCTGGTTAGTACTTGGATGGGAGACCACCAGGGAATACCAGGTGCTGTAGGCGCCTGGAGTAGGAACTGGTAAACCACTCCAGTATTCCTGCCAAGGAAACTTCATGGTCATGGGGTCACGAAGAGTTGGTCACGACTGTAATGACACAACACACACAACTGTGCTAAAACATTTCCATTATAAAAACCAGTAGTTTTGGCCCACAATGTTTGAAAATACAGTTCTCCACTAAGTAATTTAGCTTTCTTTATAACGAAGGTGGTGGTGGGGACACATTTAGATAGTGCTCACAGACTGGTATACCACATATGAGAGCCAAAATTCAACTGTTCGTCTCACCCATTAAATCAATGAAGCTTACATTTAATCACAGCATAACAGCATTGGAAAGGGCCTATAAGGTCATCAGTTCAACCCCCTGCTCAGTGACAAATCCAAATAAAAGTACAATGGCACCCTCGTTTAAAAACGCCTTGGTTAACGAAATTTTCTCTTCACAAAAGGAAATCTATTGAAAAATAATGTCTCTGTTTACAAAGTTTTTTTCTGAAAAACCTCAGTTTACAATTATTTAAAAGGATTTCCTTTTGCAGGAAGGATTGCACCCCTGTGTGGTTTCAGTTTATGAAATTTCTGCATTATGAAGCATACAGGAGGATGCATTAATTTTGTATACCAAGGTACCACGGTATATCTGACAGAAAGCTATCTAGCAGAAATGCTGGCTTACTTTAACTGCGACTAAAAAGTTAGCATTTTTTTCTTCCATATGTTAACTGGCTTTTCTGATGTTGGTACGACCAAGAAAATGTTTTTGTATCAGAATCACACTGGTTTTTTACAAATTGATACATCCAAAATGAATCTCAATAATATAAAATAATAGTAGTATCAATTTGGCAAAATCCAATTGTGCACTTTTTTCAAAAAGCAGGACCCCTCAAAAATCAGCAGAACTGAAGTTATTTTTCCCACTTGAAACTACCACACATTTTGTACCAGACACCAAAAAGCCCTTTCAACCTTTCTTCTTCTTGGTTTATCTGATGGATTCAAACTACTAATAGTTCAACTGCATTCCTCTTAACTTGATGTTGAAGCACAAGCATCTATGAAATCACCCTTTATTTTTCCTTCTCTGCTACTTCTACTACTACACGTACTGTAATTCTTTCTCTCCTGCCTTGTCTGACTCTTAGTTTGCCTCTCTTGTACCACCAGATTGGCTGAAGTGGTCCCATTTGTCCTCGTGGCTTCCCTCCATTCTTTCTGCTCCGTTTCCAAACATTCTTCAATTTATTTTTGAAGCAAAACTAAACTTCCTTGCAAAACGTGAAGCTATCCATTAATTCAATAATTTCAATAAAAGAGTGGTCTCAACAATATAGTTTGAAACCTACTACAGGGACAGGAAGACCAGGTTGAAAGACTAGGATGACCTTTTGAAAATTTAGTTACGGTGCTTCTTTGCCCTGTTTACTTACTATGTGTCACAAAAGTGTACCAAATGGAAAAGCATACGGAACGGAAATAAAAGGGTTCCTCTATCAGAAGCAGTACATGAAACAAGCATCAAGAATATTGATGAACATGTGCATGCCTGCAGCTGCTTTACCTAAATCAAGCCATGAAACAGCTCTAAAAACTATGCAGATGTTGCAACGGGTCTTGCAGTAATGTTGACTGAAATGACTGAGCCAGTGGCAATTTAGTTAAGTGGTAAACAAATGATATCATATTTACAATTCATTTGCAAAGTACTGAGAAGAGACAGGGGCCCTATTCTAGTCTCATGCACACACAGAGAGGGGGGGGAGAGAAAGAGAGAGAGAGAAAGAAATTGATTCCACATGAAAGCAATAAGTTTGAGCCTTTTCACACGACCCCTAAGATCCACTGGCCACTTAAATTTGGACCAGAGATCTTGGGGGCTTGTCGCTGTTCCTGTGTTCCCACCCCCTCCGCATTCCTGGCTGCTGGCTGTGTGAGGGGAGGGAGAAAAAAAAGAAAGAAAAGAATGCCGGCTCACCTCCATTCTGCTGTCTCACTCTTGCCCCTCGCAGCATTCCATTCTCTTAAGTAGCTCTTAAAGGGGCGGGGGGCCAAAAAACAACAAACAGAAGCGAGGAGAGCCCGGCACTCTTAAGTTACATCCGCATCAGGAATTCTTCAGCCCTGGAGAGCAGGTACTTGAAAAGTGCGCTGGGACACGCTTAGGTCGGGATGGTCACACTTAATTTTCTGTAAACTCCGGAGCTGGTGGGGAAACAATTTTAAGGCTCCGGAGCTGGGAGCCATTTGCCACGGAGTTTAGGGGTCGTGTGAAAAGGCTCCAAGATTTTCCAGGGTTCTTACTTTGCTGCACAACCTCTCCTCTTCAGACCCTCTCCTCAAACAGTGGAGGAGTACTAAGCAATCTGCTCGATGAATACCTGATAGGGCTTATTTTATCCTTCCTGGGCCCAGAAGGGTAAAAGAAAAGTTACAGAAAACTGGTCTACCCTAAAAAGCTGGTGTAGGATACATGTTCAAGATGTTAGGGAACATGCATGATAAATTAATGGGGGTAAGTGGCATACCCTTTACCATGACATGAAGTTGTCCCGGGTTCACCTAGACCAATGGTTCTCAACCTGTGGGTCCCCAGATGTTCCCGGACCACAACTCCCAGAAGCCTCCACCAGTTGCCGTGCTGGAAAGGATTTCTGGGAGTTGCAGTCCAGGAACATCTGGGGACCCACAGGTTGAGAACCACTGACCTAGACCATGACAAGAAGAAGAAGAAGAAGAAGAAGAAGAAGAAGAAGAAGAAGAAGAAGAAGAAGAAGAAGAAGAAGAAGAAGATGATGATGATGATGATGATTTTGAGAGAAGTGGGAGCTAAAAACTAGGAAAGACACGCCCCCTGTGAAATAATTATAACTGTTTGCCATCAAGTCAACTTCAACTTTTGGCAACTCTTCTCTGGGGTATGGTACTCAGAACTTGTTTACCATTCATTTATTCTGGGGTCGCCCTGGGACATTGTAGCTTGCTCAAGGTGACACAGATGGGCTTTTCTCCTGGGAAGCACAGCGGGAAATTGCATTGAAATCCTTTGACTTTGCAACCAGCTACGCACCTCATGGAACTATCCAGCCAGACAGAAATTACATATCCACTACAATGACTACCTTATTACAGTGCCTCAAAAATAAGGTTAATCCATCCTTAGAAGACACCGTGTACTGGCATAATATAAATCACTGTGATTATAGCTGCATGAATCACAATTTTCAGGGACTACAAGCCTACAGAGGTACAAACGAGGGAACCTAAAAGAACCCACAGAAAACTATGAAAGAAGCGCTGAGATGATCCAAAAAGCTATAGATGTTAAGATCTGTGAGCACAGATGCTGAAGAACTAGCACAATCTTCTTGGCCTCTGGCAATGAGAAGAGATATGTATTAGAATGTGATGGAACTAAGGATGTAGAGATTGCTGCCAAAGTAAACCTTGAAGGATAAAAAAACTAGGCCAACAAGAAAAATGAAGAAGTGTTGATAACAGAATAATACATAGGACTTAAACTTTGGCTCTCATAAAAATGTCGATTTTGTAACATAAGAGTACTTAGAAGATTGTTTTCTAGATGCCTCTAAACCTGAGAGGACCTTCCTGAAATTCTCCTGCTATGATGTTAAGTTTGAGAACTATCATGGAGGAGCTCTGCATGTAAGTAGTAGGGTAAGTAATCTGGATGTGATAAATGTGTCAACACCTCCACAATATTTATGGCATAAGGAAAGGTACAGTTGTTATAATATGGAGGAATGAATAACATAGTGACCAGCCAAGACCTAACGGACAACTGGAGGACAATCCCAGTACAGGGATACATAAAAGAAGATAGACATATAGTAATTATAACTATGTCCAAAACAATACTTGATAAACACCCAGTTGTCCTGGGTTCAGTTGTCCTGGTACCATTCATGATATGAATTCTGGAAAGGACAAGAAGATGGAAAACATGCTGTTTTGATGTTACATCTGAGTGAGTGTTGCAAAATCAGGTATTCCAAGGGGAAATTCAGGTATTCCATCCCCAAATACAGGGCTGCTTTGATGGGGTTTTTTTCTTGATATTGATGTTTCTCTGGTCTCCGACTCAGATGTTTAAAGATGAGAACTCGGTGAACTCCTTTAGACACTGAAGAGCTTTTAAAACAGAAAACTCTTCACCCAAGCAGCCTTTTCACAGCAAGCCTCCCATATGAAAAGCAATGCTGACTAGAATCAACACAGCAAAAGCCAACAGCTCCTAAGGACTAGCATTAACAACCAGCACTAACAACACTCATTTATAAAGCTCTCCATGCTTTGGAACCACATTACGTGTCAAAGCATCTTTCCCCTTCCCCTCAGACTGACAAAGCTGTTTGGATGAGCAGCGAAATGTTTCAATATCTCAAAAAAAAAAAAAAGTCCAGTTGCCATGACTCAACTTCTAGATCTTTCATCAGCCCATGTCATCAGCCCAACCCATCAGATTCTCCCAGGCCAGGTTCCTCTGTGAAGCTATCTCAAGAGAGACCCTGAAACCTTCTACCAAGGGTAGGGTCTTCTCAGTGGTGGCACCAAGGCTATAGAACCAACTCCCAGAGCAGCTGTGACTGCCTCCCTTCCTGTACTCATTTAGGAAGCAGTTAAAAACACTACTCTTCAGGGGGGCCTTTCACAGCGACCCCTGCTGAACATCTTGCCTCCTGATTCTGCTTTAGGCTGAGAACTGAAGGAGCCATGGGTTTCTAATATTTAGATTTTGTTTTCTTATTGGTATGATTTTAGTGTTTTGTTTTGCTGCAGTTCTATTTTAACTCTTTGAAAACTGTCCAGAATAGCTTCCTCACTAATGTGGCAGTAAATAAATACATAAATGAACAAATTTAAAACAACAAATAGAGGACTTTTTTGTAAAAAAAAAAAAAAGGAAGAGGAAAAAAGGTGAGAACTAGGAATACAAGCCGAAAGAAAAGGAAAATAACTGTAGCCAATAACCAATACTGAAATAACAATAATAAACAGAACCGAAATGAAGAGAACAGAATGGAGTAGAATAACCAGTACGGTGAATGTCCTCCCACTTTGGCATTTAATGTAAAAATGGCTAATAGAACAGCAGGGGAAAGAAAAAGGCAGAGTTCCCAACAAAATTCTAAATTCAGGAAAGTTCCAAAATGGAGTTGAACAAATGCACTGAGACCACAGCAAAGAACCAATTATAACCCCGAATCCCTATGCAGAACACCTCTCTCTCTCTCTCTCTCTCTCTCTCTCTCTCTCTCTC
>JAHTLZ010000204.1:4167785-4190027 GCA_023846285.1 Phrynocephalus versicolor | reverse complement strand
TGGGCACTGCCTGAAAGGAGGCGAGTGGCAGGGATGCAACCCACCTCCTTTTGAGGTGCACCCAAGCTGAAGGTAGCAAAGCGAGGGAGCAGAGGAGACCTAGGGGAGGCGAGTGTGTGTGTGTGTGTGTGTGTGTGTGTGTGTGTGTGTGTGTGTGTGTGAGAGAGAGAGAGAGAGAGAGAGAGAGAGAGAGAGAGAGAGAGAGAGAGAGACAGAGAGACAGAGAGACAGAGAGACAGAGAGAGAGACAGACAGAGAGAGAGAGAGAGAGAGAGACTGAGAAAGATTAGAGAGAGAAGGCTACTGGGCTATCGCCAGGCTGGCTACAGTGGCTGCAGCAGCCCCAAGAGACAGAGACAGACAGAGAGAGAGAGAGAGAGAGAGAGAGAGAAGGTGGTCGGGCTGTTGCCAGGCTGGGGCAGCCCTCAGGGGGGAGATCGTGGTGCTGTGCTGTGGGCGGTTCCACCTAGCCTGTCCCCACTGCGCCCGGGGAAGGAAGAACTGTGGAGGAGGCTGTGGAGGAGGCCAGTGCCAGGCCCCACAGGTGGCGACCCTTTGCTCCAGTGGCCACAGCAGCTCCAAGCAGTGGCCCAGCCCCGTGGGAGGCAAGTGTTGTGGTGGTGGTTGAGCCTTTGAGCTGAACAATGCAGCTTGGCTTGCTTGCTTGCTTGCTGTTCGTCTCAAAGTAGCAAGGCATGCCTCCCAAAAGGACTCCTGGAGACTGCAGCCACTGAGACCTCCACCCTGGCAGGGCTGTGTTCGCCCTGCTGATGCACAGACATTTCCCCTTCCTTTTGAGTGGGAAAAAGAGTGTCTTGTAGTAGGGTGAAAAATACGGTCTTCTGCTCCTTGCAATATGTAGAGTTAAACTGAAACACTATACTTAGCTAGATACCATATAGAACAGTGGTTTGCAAAGGACTGCAAGCCCTCTTTTTCAAAAATTCAGAGTCTGCTCTAGACATCTTTCTCCAATTTATGTAAAAACAAGATTAAAGGCAGCCACCGCCTTTCTTTTGCAGTGAGAAGCATTCAAGTGCCTACAGAGACTTTGAACTGGGAAAGACTCTAATAAAACTTTCATAAATACTAAGCCCTTTGATGTATTTTGTCTCAGATGCAAACTGCATGCGGTTTATCTTCCTACGTAGGATTAGATAAATCTGACAGAATACATGGCATGCAAGAGTACTCCAACAGGGCTTGCATCACACATCTTAAGACATATTTACAAAAATGTTATCTTATGTCAGCATTATTACAGTACATGAATAAGCACAAATGTTTTGCAACAATATAATTTGCACACAACTTGTTAACATAGCCTTTACATCCTGCTTCTTGACTCCCCAGATGGATCTGATTGGTCACTGCAGGAAGCAAAATGCTAGAGGAATGAGGGTCTGATGCCCAGTAGGACTCATGTAATGATTCCAGCCTACCAGTGTCCTGACAAAGGCAGAAATCTTCATCAGAAAGCTTTTAATTACAGTAAGTCTCCCAATGATGCTGCAATTACCTTGTGGCTATTTTCAGTAAATGAAAACCTCCTATTTCTGTCCCACGGCTTTAACGACTCCTGTATAATGTCTTTCATCACACACAATCCACAATAGCCATTGGATGATAAGAAGAGTTTTTAATCATTGACAACTCTCACCAATGTATCACACTGCCAGCAGCAGGAGAGTTTCTGTATCTAAAGACTTCCTCCTCACACCCCCTAGTTCCCACAGCTTCCCGAAAGTTATCACATGGGAGTCAGAAACACAGAGAAATATGAGCAGAAAGCATTTAATTACTGAAAAACACCCTTTGCCAATAACATTATCCTGCCATGGGGATTACATTACATTAAGAGGATTCAATGTAAACTACAGAGGTACCCCGCTTTACGGAAATAATTTTTCCTCTGTGACATTACGTCAAGTGGGAATTACATAAAGTGGATCCGAATGGGGCGCAATGAGTCCTGGAAAATGAAGTCTTTCAGGAAAACTGTGCAAAGCATTTTGGGGGATTTTTGCACTTAAAAACTGTGCAAATGGATGCATTATTTCCAAAGGACTTCCTTACATCATGCGGAAATAATATAAAATGGGACGTTTGTAAAACAGAGTACCACTGTATTTCAAAATAAGTTTGTGACAGCAAATTCACATGACTATGTTAGAGCACAACATTGGTTGCTTTCCCGTTTACATAGCACATCTAAGGAATTATCCAAACATCAATTCATATATTTCTATACCCTTCCTCCTTCCCACTCTCTCTTCCCCATCCTCTGTGTCACTCATATCCAAAATCTTATGATGAGACTTTCTTGGGAAAATTACAATAATATTCCAAGTAAGAAAGGCCAACAATTTTTACAAATCAGGGAATCCCTTATTAGGATTCTGTAATGGGGATCTATCTTCATTACAGAGCTGCCTAGATGCCCTAAGCATATCGGATCTCGCTTGATTTCGGAAGCTAAGCAGGGTCGGCCCTGGTTAGTATTTGGATGGGAGACCACCAGGGATTACCAGGTGCTGTAGGCGCCTGGAGTAGGAACTGGCAAGCCACTCCAGTACTCCTGCCAAGAAAACTCCATGGACACGGAGTCACGTAGAGTCGGTCACGACTGTAACGACACAACACGCACACACACACACATCTTCATTACACATGTTGTCTTATATAGCGGGCTGAATGTCGTTCAGTGATTTCATATTATACCATTTTGAGCATGTTTGGTTTTACAAGGGCTTTAGCAGCAAGATGATAGCAGTATCAATTATCTTTTATGGTGGGTTAAATGTAAGGCTCTCTGCTCAAATTTGTGTTAATGCTTTGCCTATATCAAAATGTTGGCATTCAGTGATGAATTACTTCTCAAGCACCAGTTGATCAGTTTGTGTTTTCACTAACTACATCATACTGTAGTACAAGAGGAAAATGGCAAAGTATACCGTCCTCACACAGTATATATCCTTCCAAGAGCTGGTAGGTAATTAAAGATCCCAGAGTAATTTAGTACCATTAATGATTAATCTAATGACAAACAGAAAATCCATTTTGTACAAAGTACTCCTAAATATTCAGAACCAGATTGGCTGGTCCCACAAGCATTAACAGAATATAGATGACCAGAAGAACTATGATATTGCTTATCAGCAGATTCCGACTATGAGCAATCCAATTTGTCTTGGTTAAAGCAGGAGCTGGTGAGCTCCTACATTCTCAATAGATTGAAAGGTCTGAAATGTATTAGGTCATAAAGTTACCAATTTTATCTTAATTAAAGAAGTAACAGAAGAGTTTGTATCGCAGCCTTCCTGTGAAAAGTGGCAGCAGATTCTACTTCTACTGTAGATTCTAATTAAAGTTATCTTCTTCTGTCTAATCAAGGGGCAACTCAGGGCCTAAGCTGAAACGATATACTTACTCTAATACTTCATAGTTTGACTTCTTATCTAATGCATTGCCTCTCATCTCCCAGTACGATCTCCTAAAATCAGCAAAGAAAACATGTGATTACTGGCCTGGGCAAGTGCAAAAGTAAGCTATCAGTGCAAGAAGAACATTACAACAACTTAACAAATAAAAGTCCTCTGCTTTTTGACTAAATGCAGGAAGCAAGTTGTCCCAATGCTCAATAATCTTGACATCAACTAAAGCAGTCACGTAATAAATCCTTCTCATATACAGTCATCTGAGGAAAGGTTTTGAGAATAAAAAAAATATCAGATCAAAGCCAATGCTCTGTCCAAACCAAATGCAAACCCTGTGCCCAATGCCCTGTGTGTCTGGAATGTCATGCCAGAGTGCGCATGATACTGTTTTCATTGCCCTGATCAGAAGAAAGGAGAAATATTCCTGATGAAGACATGATTGGAAGCAACTCACTGGTAAATGGATTTGGAATCTTCCAGATATAAGATTTTGTTGTCATTGTTTTTACTTGTATTGTTTATTTATTGCATCTGTTTTAATATTTTAAAAGCATTTAAATAATATCTGTGCACTTGCTTACAGACTAGAAAGGACACAAAAAAAGCTAACACAACCTTCCTAAACTTAATCTCCTCCAAATATTCTGGATGTCATCTCTAAACTGTTCCCAATAGGCCAATGGGCAAAAATACCAGAAATTGTGGCCCTAAACATCTGAAGGGCTCCAGGTTGGAAAAGGCTGCAGAGGCACTGATCTCCTAACGCTGCATCCTCCAAATCACCCCAGTCATGACAATCTTACTCTCAGGCTTCTGTCCCCCTTTGAATGTCAACAACTAAAACTTACAGCCGAACTACACGACCCCTAAACTCCGCCGCAAATGGCTCCCAGCTCCGGAGCTTAAAATTGTTTCCCCACCAGCTCCGGAGTTTACAGAAAATTAAGTGCACCCACTCCCACCTAAGCGCATCCCAGCACACTTTTCAGGTACCTGCTCTTGGAGGGTGAAAAATCCCAGATCCGGATGTAAAGGAGTGAGTGCCAAGCTCTCCTCGCTTCTGTTTGTTGGTTTTTTTGCCTCCCGCCCCTTTAAGAGAAGGAATCAGGACGACGGGGCTTGGGGAGGCTTGGACCGGCAAACGGAGGTGAGCCTGCATCCTTTTGTCCCCTTTTTTCTCCCTCCCCTCACGCAGACAGGAGCAAGGACGTGCGGAGGGGTGGGGACGCAGGAAGAGTAACGAACCCCCAAGATCTCTGGTCCGAATTTAAGTGGCCAGCGGATCTTAGGGGTCGTGTGAAAAGGCCCTTAATTTCACCCGACAATGCCTCTAATCATGCTACCAAGCCCCACCTTCCTCTGTCAAAGGGCAAAGCTCAGCAAAGCTTTGACTATTACATATCTTACAGTCATGCCCCGCTATATTGTGCTTCATATGCTGCAGTCCTGATATATAGCGGGTCCGCAGTATATGAAAGCAAGGGCTCCTGGGAAAAGCTTTGTAGGCCTGTCTAGGGCATCCTGCACTTACCCTAGGCCTGGTGCTGCCCTGAACTGTCCTCCGTTGGTTTCCAGTCACCAGGAAGTGGCTTCCGAAAAACCAGAAGAAACTTCCAGTTCGCTGGAAACCACTTCTGGAGGCTCCGACAGGCCCAGGAAGCCCATCAGAGGCCTGTTCAGGGTAGTGTGAGGCCTGGGGTAAACACAGGAGGCCCCAAACAGGGCCCCCAATCGTGACCTGACCCAACATCCACATAATGCAGATTACCCTTTATCACGGGTCAGGTCAGGTCTCTAACCCCTGTGATAAACGGGAGATCACTGTACTCATGTTTCAGTGTGGCCTTTCAGTTTCTTCATCTCTTATTACACTTCTGCACTACAATACTAGGGATTTTAGAAATTCCAAGATGTCAAATTCCACATTTAAACCATTTGTAATGCTTGTGATAGTGATTCCCTCCCCGCCTCAGCAAACAGCATAGAACAACATTCTGAATCATGTAGTAGCTCACATTAAACCTTAACGTATTTCTCCTACTATTTATTCTGTTGCCTGACTTGTCATTTATTGTGTATTGCTTGTTAATTTCTCAACATTCCTGCGGAAGTAAACAAAGTGCTTTTCTCAAGTAAAAAAATTTGAAAGAATTCTGGAAATATGTCTTGTTCTAAAATTTCTCTTTTTCATAGCTTGGCCAAGCTTGCTAACATTCTTTTTAAAACAGTTTTGTGAAAAAGGCTACAAAATTAGAGCTAAAAAGAATAATGCCCCCAAGCGGTTCTCTTTGAAAGGGGTGAACCAAAGAACTTCTCTGCTTTCTTTTCACTGAAGCTAAATGTTTCCCAAACAAACGCTGAGATTTGCTAACGGGCGGGGCTCAAATGGAATGTCAATTAAAGCAATATTTGTTTTCAGAATGAGCCTATGAAGATGTAAGATAGAAAGACAGAAAGAAAGAGAATAGCCATGTCAAAACTCGTGGACATAGCAATCAGAAACCTTTAATAAGGACCAAGCAAATGAAAACACTATTATAGTCTTGTCAGTGAGATGGCTGACTGCCAGTCTCCAAAATCCATAGCTTAATTCTAGGACACAAAACATTCCTCTTGTTGAGTTTCAGGCTCAAGAAAATAGGAGAAAGGAAACCATGATTCCACAGCTCCCTCTTTCTTCGTCAGCCAAGGTCTTCTCTCTTAGTCTTTAACACATTAAAAAGCAAGGTTCTCTCGTCACATATTATTCCCTAAGTATTGTAATTAAGACCAATTGAAAAATAAATTATGAGTAAAGGAGGGCAGCAGCCGAAATCCTTTCACCTAGTACTGCTGGCTCAACACAAATAGCATTACTTCTAGAGGCAAATTGTGCCAAGTTAAAAAATCATTGAGCTGCCTAGATGCCCTAAGCACATCCAATCTCACTTTATTTCAGAAGCTAAGCAGGGTCGGCCCTGGTTAGTACTTGGATGGGAGACCACCAGGGAATACCAGGTGCTGTCGGCGCCTGGAGTAGGAACTGGCAAGCCACTCCAGTACTTCTGCCAAGAGAACTCCATGGACATGGAGTCACGAAGAGTCGGTCACGACTGTAACGACACAACACACACACACACACACACACACACACACACACACACACACACACACACACACACACAAAAATCATTGTAGACATTGTTCCACACTAGTTGTGTGACTCAGTGTGCATCTGATAAAATCCACGGTGACTTCTTAATTTTGGAAAATTTGTCTCCAAAAGTGATGCCATTTGCATAGCTATGAAAGAGGATTTGGGGCAGTGTTTTGTATTGCAGTTTTCATTATTTGCAAAATAAGCTGATGTAATGTTCTTTCTCAGTAAATGTACTTTTAATCATAGTAAACCTTTAGCCACTTAAGCTATGCAACTATATGTAGAAACTGAATTTTATTTTTTATTTTAAATGCGTAACTTATATTTTTTTTCAATGTGCAGCTTCAAAAGCATTAACATTTTAATACAAAGCACAGGCTGAAATCCAGCAGTGAACTGCAATTAGGGTAGGTTTGTTGAATCAGTGAGGATTTAATTGAGTCAAATCCCCCATACATTCCACTGATTCAACTGACCTACTCTAACTGTGACTTAATACTGGATTTTTGCCACTGTGTAATTTCTGCAGAATGCCTCTTAAGAACAATCCTTATTGACAACAAAAAAAAAACTCCTATGCAATTTATATTAAACAAGACGTCAAGAATAAGAATTATTCAGCTTATGAATAAAAATTTAAATAAACTAAATCTAAAATTGTCTCACCGGATTTCAAGGCAACCCAGCTTCAAGGCAATTTCCTGGTCCACCTGGTCGGCTATTTCTATCATATAGTCATTTTTCACCTGAAGTAAAACAAACAAGAACATTTCATACGTAAGGACAGAGCAAATCCTGCTTGATTAAAATATATTCACTGTTTATTCCAACAGTTTTTCAGAATAGACTATGTCAGTCGGTTTGGGGTAAATCATTCTGAAATAGCAAGCAAACACTTCTATGAATTTTCATCCTGACTCCAACTCCCTTGTATACGAACTATTAAGAGACCCTTATGTCTCAAAATGGTATCAATTTATCCAGTCCAAAATTCATCGCATTGGAATTGACCTAGACTCCCTAATTAACTGCGAAGAATCCCAAATCCTCAAAATCATCCATCAAAGAATATGGGATATAGAGTGTCAAACCATTTCATCAGGTCTCAATCCAACGTGCTCTCCTCACTTTTATGGTTTGATGCCAACTCCAGGACTAGGAGCAAATTATATGAAACATCTCATTAATCCTTGTCTGCGTCGTGCTTTTATGCTCGCTAGATTGAACATCCTTCCCTCAGCAGTTCTTTCAGGAAGATACTACAACGTTCCATTTGAGAATAGACTCTGTAAACTATGTTTACTGGTACCTGACTCAACCTCTCATATCCTTCTCTCCTGCCCCTCCCACCACAAGCTTCGCCTTCGCCTTCTGACCCCTTATATTTCTAATTTCCCTGGATCCCCAGAGAGTATAACAAAGCGTCTTCTTGAGGACAAACTTCCGGAATTGACAGCCTCAGTGGCTGAATACTTGGCCACTGTTCTACATATTAGTAAACAGTCTGGGGCCAAGCCCTGCTATTAACCCATTCTTTTAATCATTTTTAACCTATTTATTTATTTCCTACCTCTTATTTTAAATTTTGTTGCATTTGTTTTATATTAATGTATGCCAATAAAGGTTCCTGCCTGCCTGAATCGTTAAGAATATATATTTTCACCAAGTGAAAGGAATGGAAGGACAGCATTTTCAAGTTTCCCATGGCAGCTCCAAAGAAGGAAACCGAGCACTTCACCTGTATAAAGATGTCTAAAGAAGCCCTGTATCTGAAGCTCACGTCACTAATGCTAACATCAGCCGTGACACAAGCAAAGGAAAAGGCAAAATACAAGTCATCTGTCTTCTCATTCCTACTCTACGTATTGAATGTGAAATGCTTCCCTGACTGAAGGGGCATTTGCATTCATCGCCACACACTTCTGAGTATTAACCGTAGACTTCACTTGACAATCCTCTCTTTGCATCTGACCCCTCTTTCTCATACCAACATAAAAGCTACATTTTACAAACTGCAGGAATCAAACGTGCAAGTGCAAGCAAACACACATGTATTCAGAATGCTGGCCCCAAAAGGTCATATTCAGATTGGACCATTTTAACATTAATCTTAGCAAAGATTAAAAAAAGCACAGGCAGAACTATAATAAACACATCTGCTCATATTTATCACAGAAATCTTTAAAAATAGTTAAATTTGGGACAATTAACAACTACTGCATTATTTTCTAAAACAAAGAGTGTAATTTTCTCATGAGGCTGAATAACATCTGTGTTAATGACGAAAAGGGAAGATTCATAGATATGTTGCAAAACAGAACCACAAAAGAGTGTATGACAGTGAAGTGAGGAAACAGAGAGAAGTATCCAAAGAGTGAGATGGCAGGCCAGTATTGGATCTCTATGCTGCCTCCCGAGCTACAAGACTACTACTCTCCATAGAATGGCTGGCTGAACCAAAGTGCTGTGAGTAGGCAGAACCACTGTGAACTCAATAAGGAGAGTCCCAAGATTCTTTCCCACCTTTTGCCTCACAGTTCCACCACCTGTAAATGAAGAATCCATATCCTTCAGCACCATTGAATTAAACAGTTCCATGGCCTTTTTAGATAACATGTCTCCAAAATGCTTCTGAAGCTGAGACCGAACATTGTTCTAAAGCAGGCTTGTCCAAAGTCAGGCCCGGGGAACAAATGCAGGCCATTTTCAAATTCTCAGCGACCTGCAGCTTCTCCCCCACCCAACTGGCTCAGCCTGTCACACATCCCTGCCAGCTGGCCCCTTCCCATATTGGATGGAGGCATTAGATTACAGTTGTATGGTTTGCCTGCCCTCCCTGCCTCTGTCCATCCCCCCCGCCACCTGCCCAGCCTACCCACCCCCAGTTCCGTTGCTGCAGCATCCTCCCCGCCTCCCTGCATGTTATAGAGACTTGTCCAAAGTCTGGCCCTGGGGCCAATTGCGGCTGAATGGTTGCCCCCCCCCCCACATTTTCACCTCACCAAATCTGGCCCTCCTTGCAAAAAGTTTGGACAACCCCTGTTCTAAAGGACAGAACAAGCCCAGGTAGGAATAGCCTAATTTTAACTTTTGAAAAATTGTTATTAAAAAAAGGTAAGGTAAAATATAATTCAATTCAGTGTATGTTTTAATGTGGTTTGTTCTTTTATTTGATTTTTTTTTCATTTTCCCTGAGAAGTGTATTTCAGCTTTATCAATTAAGCACAACCCATGTCTATCACTGAACATTTAAAACAATCCTGGTAGTTTTATAAATGACTAACAACAAGCAGACTAGAGAAAAGAAAATGAATTATGATTAAATAGTTGTGCCTGATGAAACTTTTCATCTTCAAAATACTTAAAACTATATTGAAATATGAATCTCGTTGCACAGTTGTTAAACTGCTGTACTGCAGCTATAACTGTGCTCACATCCTGAGGTTTAATCCCAAATAGACAGCTGAGGGTTGACTCATCCTTCCATCCTTCCAAGGTCATTAAAATGAGTACTCAGCTTGCTGGGGGGTGAAGGGGGGTGTCACAATCTGTAGCCTACATAAATAACCTGTAAACCACCCAGAGAGTGCTTCAAGCAATATGGGGCTGTATATAAGCAGAACACTTTGCTTTGATAAGAAAGCAAGGCTAATCAAGACTACAGTGAAAGCTAAGAGTTCTTCTGCACTCATTGTTAGATATATACTTCTGAAACCCACTGTGAGAATAATATCTGCTAATTGCAACTGCTGTTCAATTACATTAATTTTATAATAATATAATTTCCCTAGGAAGCCAGTATATTGATTTAAAATCCTTGTAAGAAGCTTTGCCAAGAGTCATAATATGTTAATCAGATCAACATGCTTATTTAAATCAGAGTAACATTTTTAATTGTACAGTTCTTGTCACAAAATGCCATCATAGTAATTTCCTCCAGATTAAATTACTGCATGTTTCCTCTCACTTCAATAATAAGTCTAATTTCAGTATTTCCCAAATGACATGGATCAATCTATACATGATTATCTCTTTTTAGTCATACAGTATTTTGTATACCTCAACTATACTCAAAACAGAAACAGAAGTTGAGTTTCACTTATCCTCAATTTTAACTGATTCTCTTAGTTGACTATGTCATTGCCTCTTTCCCCTACATTTTCTCCAAGCATTTTTAAATCTTGGCCCCAAGGGTTGTGCAACTAGAAGAAATAAGCATGATACCAACTTTAATTTTCACCTGGAGTAACAAGGAAAATGGTGGACAAGTATCGACAGTAGGAATGCTTGATATAAAGTGACAAAAATAAATTAAAAGGAAGAAGACCTCATAAAGGAACTGTGTAGAAACGCATCCCTTTCCACACTAACAGGCACTTGGTTGGGCCATGCCACATGAGAAACAGTTGCATCAGTTGTCTCAAGAGAAATCCCTTCTACAAAGGTTGCAGCAACAGTGCAGATAGCAGACACATTCTCTGCTATGGCACTTGTAACATATGGATTAGGTTGTACAAGCAATCTAAATGTCACTCCAAATGAAGAATTCTCATCTTAGAAACCAAAGCATTCAGCTTTTTGTTTGTTTGTTTGCTTGCTTGTTTTTACAACGTATATGCCGCCCACTACCCAAAGGTCTTTGGGCAGCTTACAATCAAAAGAATTAAAATAGTTAAAAACATAAAATATCAATACATTATTAAATCAATAATAAAACATTACACTAAAATGATTACACTAAAATTGCCATCAGAGGACCCACAATCTATAATGTATCAATTAAAAAACTTCTGGAACAGGAAGGGTTTTACCTGGCACTGAAATGTCATTAATGTTGGTGCCAGGCGGATCTCATTTGGGAGGGCATTCCATAGCCTGAAGGCAGCTGCCGACAAGGCCCTATGTCTACAAGCCATCCTTCTCACCTCCTTGAGGGATGGCTCTTTCAAGAGGGCCCCCTGGCTTGATCTTAAATGCCAGATAGGTTCATATGGAAGGAGGCAGGCCTTCAGGTATCTAGCTCCTAAGCCAGGCATGTCCAAACGTTGGCCCTCCAGATGTTTTGGACCACAACTCCCACAGTCCTTTGTCATTGGCAATCTAAGCTTAGAATTCTGGGAGTTGTGGTCCTAACATCAGGAGAACCAAAGTTTGGGCATGCCTGTCCTAAGCCATTTAGGGCTTTATATGCCAAAACAAGCACTTTGAATTGGGCTCGGGCAACAACTGGTAACCAATACAGGTTACACAGAATCAGCGTGATGTGATCCCAGGCAGCCCCACCACTTACCAGCCATGCTGCACGATTCTGAACCAGTTGCAATCACTGAGCCGTCTTCAAAGGCTGCTCCACGTAGAGCGCATTGCAGTAATCAATAGGGGTTGTTACCAGTGCATGAGTAACTGTCATGAGGCTGTGCTCGTCCAGGTAGGGGCAGAGCTGGTATATTTTCTGCAGCTGAAGGAAGGCATCCCTGGCTACCAAGTCCACCTGGGCTTCCAGAGTTAGACCAGGGTCCAGCAGTACCTCCAAGATGTGGACCCTGTCCCTTGGGGGAAAAACAACCCCATCCAGGACAGGAATATGACCCTCTGTCTATAACCTGTCAGGTGAAGCAACCATTAACAGCACCTCCATCTGGTCTGGATTGAGTTTCAATTTATTAACCCTCATACAGTCCATTATCTGGCCCGGATACGAGTTCAGCACAGAAACTGCCTCAGCTGGATTGGTGGAGAACAAGAGGTAATGCTGAGTATCATCAGCATATTGCTGACTCCTCAGCCCAAACCTCCTGATGACCTCCCCAGCGGTTCCATGTAAATGTTGAACAGCATGGGAGACAGTATAGAGCCCTGAGGAACCCCATAACATAAACGCCATGAGGCAGAGCAACTGTCCCCCAGCACCACCTTCTGGACACGGTCAGCCAGGAAGGATCGGAACCACAGCAAAGCAGTGCCTCCAACCCCCAACCTGGCCAGCGTATCCAGAAGGACACCATGGTTGATGCTGTCGAAAGCTGCTAAGAAGTCCAGGAATATCAACAGGGTCGCACTCCCCCTGTCTCTCTCCTGAGATAGGTCATCATACAGGGCAACCAAGGCAGTCTCCACACCAAAACCCGGCCTGAAACGTGATTGAAATGGATCAAGAAAATCCGTTTCATCCAGCAGCACCTGGAGTAGCCCAGCCACCACCCACTCCAACACATTGCCCAAATGAGGGAGGCTTCCCACTGGTTGGTAGTTAACCACCAGTCCTGGGTCCAGGTTAGGTTTTCTGAGGAGTGGTCTAATCACCACCTTTCAAGGTGGTGGGGACCACTCCCTCTCTTAAGGAGGCATTCACGACCTCCTGGACCCAGGTGTGAACCCCACAGCAGATCTTTCGATTAGCCAAGAAAGGCACGGGTCAAATGGCGTGGTAGTAGCATGGACAGATCCAAGGACCCTACCTACATCCTCAAGTCTCAGTAATTGAAACTCATCCAATGACACTGGACCCAAGCACAGCACACTGGTCACATCTCTTGATTCTGCACCAACAGTGGAGTCCAGTTCACTGCAAATCTGAGCGATTTTCCCCTCAAAGTGAACAGCAAACTGGGCTAACAATGGGCTAACAAGTGGTCCAGAACCTCCACGGTATTTCTCAGTTGAAGAAGGTCCTGGACCACCCAAAACAGCTCTGTCGGATGGCACTCTGAGGAAGCAATACGGTTTGTAAAATATTGCCTTTTCACCAACCAAATTTCACCATGCTAAGCTGGCAGGCAGTGAGGGCACTCCTGGGCCACGTGGCTGTGGGTGGACAGGTGCTTCTGAGCCACAGAGCCACCTTTGCTGCCGACGCTGACACTGACCAGCTGCTGGGCAGGCAGGCACTCCAGAGCGGTGCAGCGCCATCTCCAGCATATCCTCTAAGCTTGCAGGTGGGCACTCAGCTTCTCCACTGCCATCTTCCCAGGCACCCCCTTAAGGAAGTGGTGCCGGCGAGGAAGGGGACTCACGGGCAAGGCACTGGCTGGCTGCTGGCGTCCTGGCTCCATCGCCCTGCCCAGGCGTTGTAACGTTGAACAGACAGAGAAGGCTCGTTGGCATGGCACTGCGAGCATGAAAAGACTGAAGGAGCCATCGCATGAAGAGAGGGGCACAGGGGGAGGTCCCAGGAGGCGGGGAGCCACAAACAGAGCAAGGTGAGAGAGACACTGCTTCTGGGTCTGCCCGAGGAGGGGGAGAGGAGGGGAGGGGAGAGAGAAACTGGGAGAGACTTTCGGGGTGGCCGCAAGACAACAGATGCCTTGCGGATAAGTGAATCAGTGGATAAGGGGGTCATACTGTACTGCTAAGTCGCTTGTTTTCTGACATCTTTGCTAGCTGCAGCCTGCTCCCTCAGCACAGTATTGAAAAGTACGGCAACCTCCTTCTCCCTCTTTCCCCAAAAGCTTTAAAAGGATTAAAGTAGAAAGCAAGCAAGAATTTCATAGGTGAAAAGCAAGCACTGAAGGAGGAAAGAGCCTGTGTTTGGTTTCAGCCAAGCATGTATCTATCAAACACGTCCTATAACATTTTATTTGTGTTTTGCTCCATTAATTTTTTGTCTCTTAGGGGAAGAAATCCTTCTTCAGGGCCAGAACTGTGGCACACATGCACAACTGCTATCAATACTCTGGACCATCTAGAAAAGTGCCATGTTGTGGTGTAAAGCCTCAAACCTAATCACCAATGTGAAATCAGTTTAATTCTAATGGTAGCTTTTGCTACCTCTTCACTTTCTTGCTGGCACTGCCAACCTTTTTCTACTTTTAATCTTGTTGACCTGGAAAGGGTTTCCTTTTTGTGCCACCTCAATTTATCAAAAGGGACGTACAAGTCTTGAAGTGAGCTCAACATACCCTGAACTGGAACATCTCAGCCAGCAGGTGGAAAAATGGCATTCCAACCATATTCCCTTCCAAAACATGCCACAGTTGCCTAGAAAAAGAATTACCACCAGAAAGTGGGGAAGAGGACAGAGCTTCCTTTGGAAACCGAGTGAAAATAGATAGCGTTGATTGGATTTTTTTTTTAGTTATTTTGAAAATGTTGATGAGAAGGCAAGCTGTGATGCTGATGGATCAACATGCTGCACCATTGCACTTCTCAGAAAATAATCTTTTAAGATTCTTAGAAGTCAAAAGCCTAAAGGCAGTTTTCTTTCCTAGACATGGAAGTTTAAGAGGAGGAGGAGGAAAGGTGAATTCAAGAAATAAGCACTCTTAGTAGGTCCCTTATTTTAGGGGAGAACTAATACTACAGGTACTTCTTTTATTTCCTAACATTTGTATCGATATGTCTAAAACTTATATTCGAAGAGCCATATTTTCTCACAACAGCTTACCAGACAAGGATTTTCTCTCTGTCACATCGCTTTATAAGCATGTTTGGTGGGAATATAAACGCCTTTTTGCTAACTGCTGCCAGGTTGTGGAACTCCCTTCCCCATGGAGACAGAAGCAAAGTTTTTTCTCTTTAGTCAGTTTTGGCCATTGATCAGGATGTAAATGAGTTTTTAACAGGGATGTTTGTCTTGGCTGTATTTTTTCCTTTAAAAATTATTTCATACGTGTATATCTTCCCCCCCCCAGCTGGTTTGGTTTTAAAATTGTTTTCTATTTAACAGATTTTTGACCCTACAGTCACCCCCTGCTATTTCACGGTTCAGGTACTGCGGTCCCACTATATCGCGGGATCGCGGTACCTCGGGGGGCGGGGGGGAGCGATCCCATCCCTCCCCGCAGCCCCCCCAGGCCCCTCTGGGAGGCCTCGGAGCCGGGTGGGGGAGCGGAAGGAAGCAATCGGATCGCTCCCCGCCGCCCCGCTTGGGAGGACGCGGAGCCACATGGAGGGCGCGCGGGGAGCAATCCGATCACTCCCCGCCACTCTGATCGCCCCCCACACCCACCCGACCCGCGTCCATATATCGCAGATTTTCACATATCGCGGGTCGGGTCGGTCCCTAACCCCCGCGATAGGTGGGGTGTTACTGTATTTTGTTTTCTAGACTTTCCTTTCACAGACTTGAACATTTAAGGGGGGGGTGAGGATTCGATTCCTCACTGTGCTTCCTAAGAGAAGAGACATCCTACACATAGTCTTCAGCAAGCTATGCAGTCCCCGAACACACACACATCGATAAGGTAATACTGAGCCACTTCTGAGTAGTCAACAGGTAGAAAGCCCCTGACATGACTGCAGATTGCTACTATGATGTCCCCACCTTTCTATTGGGCAGTCCTGTGCTGAATGAGAGGAAAGCAAGAAGGGAAGGGAAGAGATAAATAAAACTTCAAAATACTTGTTCGGGATCAGCAAAAAAAAAAAAACCTGAGAACCTGCCATTCTGGCAAACACAACATATAAACAAGAAGGGATTAAGTGCACGTGTTTATTCTGCTGAATAAGATAAGAAGCATGTCATTAATGCATCATCTTTTGTACTAGTTGCTATGTTTTAGAAAACACACATTTCTTTTAGCCCGAATCAATTTCCCCTTGTATGAAAACAAAATCTAGTGGAGAAATATTCACAATAGCCTACAGCCTGGGAGCTTTCCTCCTGGGGAGCAGACGGAAGTGAGTATAACTGAGAAGCCTTTGGTGGGACACAGGAAGTTGAAAGCTACTCTGAGAATAAACAAGCATTTAAACAGCTTTCAGTTTTCATGGCATGAAACTAATGATGCAGCAACCAGTCACTAGCAAGCATTCAAAGCCACAGCCCTGTTGCCACTCATCAGTGACAAATTTATAAAATTATCAAAGCGATAGTCAGGATCTGACTGCAAGATCCAAGTTGAAGGTTACTTCAAACACCATACAGAGTTTCTACCTGAATGTATTGGCTCTGAAACTGGTGCACAACTTTTTTTACAAAAATTGACTGATACGTCTCCCCAAAATGCAATGCCGTATGTTGTCAATACAATAAGTGACAGAGGTTGTATGGCGTATGCTGGAAGGTAGCTGAACAGAAACGAATGCTCGCCTCCATGACCTAGGTAGGACAGTTCTCTGAACCTCAGTGCAACAACTGTGAACACAGAAACATTTAAAACGACAGAAAATGCTTTGTGTTTAATATATAGGCCAGTTGCTTTCACTGCTCAATGACATGCCCTAAATCAGATGGACAACGCTGAGCATCTCCTTCTCTATGTGCTGCACTTCCTGTTTTAGTGCAGCAACAGCATAAAATTCATGAGACCAGTGATTCAGAACATCACCTGGTCCAAATTGAAGCCATAATCTCCAGTGATGTCAATTTCTTGATCTGTTGAATTATCGTGGGTCCTAAATCGGATAAGTGTGTTTGCCTCTCTCTATTTATGTTTTCTTCCTTTCCATTTTGCTTTTGGTGAGGCGGCTCCTTTGTTCTGGTAGTGTTTTGGAGGGAGTGTTTTGAGATGGTTTTCCTTATTCTTTTTGTTTTGCCATCTTCATAGCAGATGACTCATTAGACAAGGCACGCTTCCTCCAAAGAAAATAAAAGCTGCTGTCTTATTTCACAGCTCTTAAAAGTACAATTTGGCATTAGGGTAACACTCATCCGCCATCTGCCCTCAGCTGCTGGTCTGCCTTATTATTTTTTTAAAGGGTCACAGTTGCAGCATTAATGCAAGTTGACCTTTGACATCCTGCACTAATTACACAGAACCTCTCCTTAATAATAAGGACATTAGCAGTCAGGAGAAGGGAATTAACTGCTGAGAGGGCACTGTGAAAAACAGAATGACTCAAAAACGATCCCTCCTGTTATGGTGGGCAGATCCCCAGCTGTCTCTGTTTTCTCCAGCTTCTGAAACTATTGTCAAAGTCTGATTATACACATGAGAACCCTATAATACTAAGCACATTCAGTAGCTATGGATCTCTGTAGTTTTGATAATCCTTATAAGCAATTTTACTAATATTACTGGCAGATGAACACTTTTTAATTTTGTATGTGTCCTCTCCAGCGGGCAGATCAATATCTGGTAAAATATTAGTTTATATGGCTTCTAAGCTCTACTCAGGCAGGAGGCCAGTACAATATGCTTCTAGAATGTGATCTATTTAAACAATTTCTTTTCAGCTATCTTTTGCCTAAAAACCCACCTATCAGATCTGATCAATGTGTTGCCTGCACACTGTAATTAAACTGTAAACCGCCCAAAGACTACTTGAAGTAGTATGGGGCAGTATATAAGCAGAACACTTTTTTGCTTTTGATCAAAGCTGTTCTTCCCCTCACATGCTCCTGGGCATTTAGGAACGAAGTCAAATCCAGTAACACTGCCAAACACAAAGATTCACACAGATACCAAGCTACCTTACTGAGAAGGCTAACTAGCAAATATAATACTAAAATACAACTGTAAAACAATTGAATATTACAATTAAAAATGCAAAACATAAAAGGAGGGGAGTCACTATGAAAGCTGTTTCACATAACATTTGGTCTTTCCCCTTTATGCCTTCACACAAATAGAGAATCAATATAAAGACTATGTTATTTGAAATAAGATTAAAAACTCACTTTTCTTTAAAATTCCCTAAACACTCAAGACTCAGTATTGGCTAGTAAATTGCTACAGAGCATAAGTCCAAATTCAAATTTTATTATACGGTCATTGACCCGAGTGAGCATAAGTCCGAGAAACAGCCTGTCTAGCAAACATTCAAGGAATAACATAGAAATATACAAGGAATAACATAGAAATATCTATATATGTACATGGAGAAATGAAAAGCACAGGTGTTTGACACTCTTTTGCCATAGAAGTGGCAGTTCCTTCCTAAGGACTTGCATCTCAGAAACTTCATACTCCAAAAATAGATGGTTCACAAAGTTATGTTTCCAAAGATATATTTGAAACCTATGACAACTAACCTGCTGTGCTTACTCTTTTAGAAAAAAACCCAGTCTTCCCACTGATGATCAAATCCCCTTAGGGCCCAGTTTATTTACTATTTAGCAGCACCTTGTGAGTATATTTGTGATGGGGAGCACAGGCTTGTAAAGCAAGTGTCTTCATTGGTAATATCTGACATTTGTGTTGTGTTTTTAGCATCCCAAATGCTTCTAACTTCCCTCCCTGCAACATCCTTTCGACACTACAGACAAGCCCCGGGAACAAGCATTATTATATACCGATAATATCAAATGAAGCTCAGGACTTAGTAATTCTCTCAAGAACATGTGTGCAGCTGTGACTTACACTGGTTTACTTGACATGCCCACTCCCTAGAAAAACTCTGGAGCCACTGTTCTGTGCGGTTCTTAGGTAACCGGTAGCATTCCACTCCTGTTTCCAAAGTACTGTACTATTCCTAGGATTCTATAGGGAAGTTGTGAAAGCGATTTTACTGTAAAACCACCATAGGTTTGCTTGTGTAAACTGTAGTTTGTCATAAATTTCAACTTGTTAACCAAGCAGTAAAACCTTTTTAAAGTATGGCAGGAAAACAACCTTGTAATTATAGAGCAAGCTGGAAAATACAGCCACATTTGAGAAGAATCTATGCTCAACACTAAAAGAATGGACTCAAAAGCCCAAGCTAGTAATGTAAAACAGTACTTGATTTGCTACTATTATCAAATTTTGCCAAATAAAACCTACAATTTATGACAGTAATGATCCAGCTACTCTAATTGAAACTACAGAAGACAAAGGTCCCAATATTGCTGCGTTTCCAGCAACATTTTTTCTGCCAGCAATTATGTTTTGAAAATTAAAGCAATTGTTTTGCTGTCTTTTTTTCTTTTTCTGCTGTACATACGGAATAGCTTAAAATCAACAACTCAGGCTCACTCAATGTCTTATTCGTGTGTTCCTCAAGAGAGATAGAGAATTTGTAACCTTCTACGAACTGAAGAACTGTCACTTTCATTATCACTCAGCACTTAAGTTAAAACTGTACCTCTGATCTGCATAGTAACAGGACATTGAGATTCCAAACTCTATAAAATTATGAATCAATCAAGGAAGTCACTGAATGGCTCAGGACACCCTTGTATTCCAAACCACACAAAATGCCTAATGTTCATGTATGCTTGCTGTGGCTGCCATAGCTAATTGAAGTTACAGTATATTATCAAATGCTGGGATAATCTCAATCACATTCTTGTTCACATGCCCAACTATCCAACCAAGATACACCACAGCACTTCATCAATTAGCTGCTGCAGCATTAAACAAATATTGACAAACACAATAGGATGCCAGACAATACATCTGAATCTACTCAATCCAACATCTGCATAAAATTGAATATAGTACAAATCTACTATCTGCTAACATTGCAAAGTATATCCCAATTACAAAAACTAATTCCTAAAACCTAAAGGTATTTTACAAGTGAGGTATTAATAGACACCTGATAAAACAGAAAATATTTTGAATCTAATTATTGTGCATTTGGATAATATGCACCATGGTAATCAGCATCAACATTTTTGTTACCTAGAAACCAAGTTAAAGCAAAGGCATTCAGCTCAGTTTTTACCTGCTGGTAAAAAAAACTTAATGTTGGCTTATCTTCTGTAAACTGGTTCAGAAATCCTTTTGGCAAATATCGGACTCGCAGTTCATATCTGCAACAAAGGAAAGTATAGATAATTAATTTACATTACATTCTGTATATTACAAACCATCATCACAACTTGAAAAAGAGAAAGAGAGAGAGAGAGAGAGAGAGAGAGAGAGAGAGAGAGAACACTGTATAATACCCTGCTGATTTGGTACAGTATCTTCCACATTTATGTATTCCCATGAACATTATTTTGTAAGGATGCAGTAAAGCATGACAAAAATTATGGCAGAAAGTATTTCTCGTTATTACATTTCATCCCATTTTATGCTGTTAAAATAAAGTTATTACAAGTAATCATAAAAATCATTTATACATGCAGTAATACTTCAGTTTAGGAGTGTTTGGCAAGGCAAGGCAACATTTTAATCAATTTTGCCTTGATCAACAAGCAATGTCTTGATATGCAAGCACTGGGAAAAGCCACATGATCACAAGTGGGCTAGTGGTGGCTCGCTCTCCCTCCCCCTCTTGCTGGATTGTGGGTGATTGTCTGGAAAGTTCCATCTCAGGCAGTCTTGAAAGCAGAGGGAGGAGAGAGAAATAGAGTTCTCCTTTGCACCAGCCAGAAACATTTTCAAAGGGGAGTTTTAGGTTAGAGTTTTATTATTCAAATATTTTTATTTAATTTGTTCTCAACATTCTTATTTTTTCAAACCATTTCTAGTCATGGGGCAGCTAGTCAAGTGTGTAATTGCATTTTAATATTGTCACATTAAAAATACAAAAGTAAAATCCAGTTGTTAGTCCCAAGCAGAGCAGATTCTGCAGCCAGGTCCCTAAAGCCTGGTGTGTACATGGACTTCTTTCTAGCTAACTTCTTTTGTGAGTTTTAGAATTTTGTGTGCACAGTATGTGGTCTATGGGACACCAGAACAAATCATCTGAGTTTCCATTATTTTTCATGGGGAAATTTGCTTTGATATATGAGTGCTTTGGTTTACATGAACAAATCAAGGTACTACTGTATGAGTTTTAAAAGAAAGTGCTCATGTGCATTAATAGCTAAAGCATTGCTTTGGTTATTTGAGAATGAACTTCAAATCTTTGCTATGAAGGTAAACCTTCAAAAAGACATTTTTTTCAGCTTCAGTCTACGCAACAGTGTGATGCTGACACAAGACTCTGAGGACCTAACTAGTAGTAATATTAATTTCATGGCTAACAAGATAGGGCAATTGATTATCAAAATCATATGAGTGGTTGAATTATTCAATCACATGTGGACAGAAAACTTCACCTATGAAATTTGCAATGATCGCCCTGGTGCAACAATTATCATTAAGAAATCATTTCACGGATACCAATCTGCCCCATTCATTGCTAATTATTGTGCTGTGGAAATGACTTGTCCCAGAGACTATAGCTTGAGATGTATGGCTTGAGGCTCCAGTCCCCCTATAATATGATTTTGAGAATAGCGGGGCAGTTGCTAGTACGCATCTTTTAAAATAACACATTTTGATTGCTAACTGTGTTGTTAAAATTATTTGCATCTAGGCGCCAAGCTCCTTCAAGAAATGATGGACTACATTGTACATCCAGGAGGGGCTGTGTGGAGAGAGTTTCTTCCTTTAAATTCCTGGGAGTTTACCTCAGTGAAGACTTCTCCTGGGGAATCAATACAACCAAAGTGGCCAGGAAGGCCCAGCAGAGACTGCATTTCCTCAGGGTCTTGTGTAAGAACAAAGTGAAGCAACAACTGATGATCTCCTTTTACCGGTCCACAATTGAAAGCATCTTCACATACTGCATTACCATTTGGTATGCTGGACTGACAGTTGCTGACAGGAAGACACTACAGAGGGTGGTAAGCTCAGCTCAAAATATCACGGGCTGTCCCCTAAGTGCACTGGACAACATCGCTAGGGATCGTTGCCTCAGGAGGGTTGAAAAAATTCTTAAGGATGATTCACACCCCGGTCAGCACCTCTTTACCCTGTAACCATCAGGCAGAAGATATCGTAGTATAGCCTGCTGCACCAACAGACTGAAGAACAGTTTTTATCCATGGGCTGTCAGACTGCTGAATGGGAAATAATTCCATGATAA